>NW_024121388.1:8244653-8261489 GCF_016745375.1 Pimephales promelas | reverse complement strand
CCAGAGCTGAGATATCGAAACTCAAAAATTCGGCCCGAAAAAAAAAACGACAGTGGTACCCCTTACGTTTTTTTTTTTGGGCGAAAAATTAAGTTTCTCCAATCTTCCCAAATTCTGATAGAGGGCCATGAGACTTAGACCTGAGTGCAAAAATGGAGGCTCTAGCCCCTTCCAGAGCTGAGATATCGAAACTCAAAAATTCGGCCCGAAAAAAAAACGACAGTGGTACCCCTTACGTTTTTTTTTTGGGCGAAAAATTAAGTTTCTCCAATCTTCCCAAATTCTGATAGAGGGCCATGAGACTTAGACCTGAGTGCAAAAATGGAGGCTCTAGCCCCTTCCAGAGCTGAGATATCGAAACTCAAAAATTCGGCCCGAAAAAAAAAACGACAGTGGTACCCCTTACGTTTTTTTTTTTGGGCGAAAAATTAAGTTTCTCCAATCTTCCCAAATTCTGATAGAGGGCCATGAGACTTAGACCTGAGTGCAAAAATGGAGGCTCTAGCCCCTTCCAGAGCTGAGATATCGAAACTCAAAAATTCGGCCCGAAAAAAAAAACGACAGTGGTACCCCTTACGTTTTTTTTTTTGGGCGAAAAATTAAGTTTCTCCAATCTTCCCAAATTCTGATAGAGGGCCATGAGACTTAGACCTGAGTGCAAAAATGGAGGCTCTAGCCCCTTCCAGAGCTGAGATATCGAAACTCAAAAATTCGGCCCGAAAAAAAAAACGACAGTGGTACCCCTTACGTTTTTTTTTTTGGGCGAAAAATTAAGTTTCTCCAATCTTCCCAAACTCTGGATTCTGATAGAGGGCCATGAGACTTAGACCTGAGTGCAAAAATGGAGGCTCTAGCCCCTTCCAGAGCTGAGATATCGAAACTCAAAAATTCGGCCCGAAAAAAAAACGACAGTGGTACCCCTTACGTTTTTTTTTTGGGCGAAAAATTAAGTTTCTCCAATCTTCCCAAATTCTGATAGAGGGCCATGAGACTTAGACCTGAGTGCAAAAATGGAGGCTCTAGCCCCTTCCAGAGCTGAGATATCGAAACTCAAAAATTCGGCCCGAAAAAAAAAACGACAGTGGTACCCCTTACGTTTTTTTTTTGGGCGAAAAATTAAGTTTCTCCAATCTTCCCAAATTCTGATAGAGGGCCATGAGACTTAGACCTGAGTGCAAAAATGGAGGCTCTAGCCCCTTCCAGAGCTGAGATATCGAAACTCAAAAATTCGGCCCGAAAAAAAAAACGACAGTGGTACCCCTTACGTTTTTTTTTTGGGCGAAAAATTAAGTTTCTCCAATCTTCCCAAATTCTGATAGAGGGCCATGAGACTTAGACCTGAGTGCAAAAATGGAGGCTCTAGCCCCTTCCAGAGCTGAGATATCGAAACTCAAAAATTCGGCCCGAAAAAAAAACGACAGTGGTACCCCTTACGTTTTTTTTTTGGGCGAAAAATTAAGTTTCTCCAATCTTCCCAAATTCTGATAGAGGGCCATGAGACTTAGACCTGAGTGCAAAAATGGAGGCTCTAGCCCCTTCCAGAGCTGAGATATCGAAACTCAAAAATTCGGCCCGAAAAAAAAACGACAGTGGTACCCCTTACGTTTTTTTTTTTGGGCGAAAAATTAAGTTTCTCCAATCTTCCCAAATTCTGATAGAGGGCCATGAGACTTAGACCTGAGTGCAAAAATGGAGGCTCTAGCCCCTTCCAGAGCTGAGATATCGAAACTCAAAAATTCGGCCCGAAAAAAAAACGACAGTGGTACCCCTTACGTTTTTTTTTTGGGCGAAAAATTAAGTTTCTCCAATCTTCCCAAATTCTGATAGAGGGCCATGAGACTTAGACCTGAGTGCAAAAATGGAGGCTCTAGCCCCTTCCAGAGCTGAGATATCGAAACTCAAAAATTCGGCCCGAAAAAAAAAACGACAGTGGTACCCCTTACGTTTTTTTTTTGGGCGAAAAATTAAGTTTCTCCAATCTTCCCAAATTCTGATAGAGGGCCATGAGACTTAGACCTGAGTGCAAAAATGGAGGCTCTAGCCCCTTCCAGAGCTGAGATATCGAAACTCAAAAATTCGGCCCGAAAAAAAAACGACAGTGGTACCCCTTACGTTTTTTTTTTGGGCGAAAAATTAAGTTTCTCCAATCTTCCCAAATTCTGATAGAGGGCCATGAGACTTAGACCTGAGTGCAAAAATGGAGGCTCTAGCCCCTTCCAGAGCTGAGATATCGAAACTCAAAAATTCGGCCCGAAAAAAAAAACGACAGTGGTACCCCTTACGTTTTTTTTTTTGGCGAAAAATTAAGTTTCTCCAATCTTCCCAAATTCTGATAGAGGGCCATGAGACTTAGACCTGAGTGCAAAAATGGAGGCTCTAGCCCCTTCCAGAGCTGAGATATCGAAACTCAAAAATTCGGCCCGAAAAAAAAACGACAGTGGTACCCCTTACGTTTTTTTTTTGGGCGAAAAATTAAGTTTCTCCAATCTTCCCAAATTCTGATAGAGGGCCATGAGACTTAGACCTGAGTGCAAAAATGGAGGCTCTAGCCCCTTCCAGAGCTGAGATATCGAAACTCAAAAATTCGGCCCGAAAAAAAAACGACAGTGGTACCCCTTACGTTTTTTTTTTTGGGCGAAAAATTAAGTTTCTCCAATCTTCCCAAATTCTGATAGAGGGCCATGAGACTTAGACCTGAGTGCAAAAATGGAGGCTCTAGCCCCTTCCAGAGCTGAGATATCGAAACTCAAAAATTCGGCCCGAAAAAAAAACGACAGTGGTACCCCTTACGTTTTTTTTTTTGGGCGAAAAATTAAGTTTCTCCAATCTTCCCAAATTCTGATAGAGGGCCATGAGACTTAGACCTGAGTGCAAAAATGGAGGCTCTAGCCCCTTCCAGAGCTGAGATATCGAAACTCAAAAATTCGGCCCGAAAAAAAAAACGACAGTGGTACCCCTTACGTTTTTTTTTTTGGGCGAAAAATTAAGTTTCTCCAATCTTCCCAAATTCTGATAGAGGGCCATGAGACTTAGACCTGAGTGCAAAAATGGAGGCTCTAGCCCCTTCCAGAGCTGAGATATCGAAACTCAAAAATTCGGCCCGAAAAAAAAACGACAGTGGTACCCCTTACGTTTTTTTTTTGGGCGAAAAATTAAGTTTCTCCAATCTTCCCAAATTCTGATAGAGGGCCATGAGACTTAGACCTGAGTGCAAAAATGGAGGCTCTAGCCCCTTCCAGAGCTGAGATATCGAAACTCAAAAATTCGGCCCGAAAAAAAAACGACAGTGGTACCCCTTACGTTTTTTTTTTTGGGCGAAAAATTAAGTTTCTCCAATCTTCCCAAATTCTGATAGAGGGCCATGAGACTTAGACCTGAGTGCAAAAATGGAGGCTCTAGCCCCTTCCAGAGCTGAGATATCGAAACTCAAAAATTCGGCCCGAAAAAAAAACGACAGTGGTACCCCTTACGTTTTTTTTTTGGGCGAAAAATTAAGTTTCTCCAATCTTCCCAAATTCTGATAGAGGGCCATGAGACTTAGACCTGAGTGCAAAAATGGAGGCTCTAGCCCCTTCCAGAGCTGAGATATCGAAACTCAAAAATTCGGCCCGAAAAAAAAACGACAGTGGTACCCCTTACGTTTTTTTTTTTGGGCGAAAAATTAAGTTTCTCCAATCTTCCCAAATTCTGATAGAGGGCCATGAGACTTAGACCTGAGTGCAAAAATGGAGGCTCTAGCCCCTTCCAGAGCTGAGATATCGAAACTCAAAAATTCGGCCCGAAAAAAAAACGACAGTGGTACCCCTTACGTTTTTTTTTTTGGGCGAAAAATTAAGTTTCTCCAATCTTCCCAAATTCTGATAGAGGGCCATGAGACTTAGACCTGAGTGCAAAAATGGAGGCTCTAGCCCCTTCCAGAGCTGAGATATCGAAACTCAAAAATTCGGCCCGAAAAAAAAACGACAGTGGTACCCCTTACGTTTTTTTTTTTGGGCGAAAAATTAAGTTTCTCCAATCTTCCCAAATTCTGATAGAGGGCCATGAGACTTAGACCTGAGTGCAAAAATGGAGGCTCTAGCCCCTTCCAGAGCTGAGATATCGAAACTCAAAAATTCGGCCCGAAAAAAAAACGACAGTGGTACCCCTTACGTTTTTTTTTTGGGCGAAAAATTAAGTTTCTCCAATCTTCCCAAATTCTGATAGAGGGCCATGAGACTTAGACCTGAGTGCAAAAATGGAGGCTCTAGCCCCTTCCAGAGCTGAGATATCGAAACTCAAAAATTCGGCCCGAAAAAAAAACGACAGTGGTACCCCTTACGTTTTTTTTTTGGGCGAAAAATTAAGTTTCTCCAATCTTCCCAAATTCTGATAGAGGGCCATGAGACTTAGACCTGAGTGCAAAAATGGAGGCTCTAGCCCCTTCCAGAGCTGAGATATCGAAACTCAAAAATTCGGCCCGAAAAAAAAACGACAGTGGTACCCCTTACGTTTTTTTTTTGGGCGAAAAATTAAGTTTCTCCAATCTTCCCAAATTCTGATAGAGGGCCATGAGACTTAGACCTGAGTGCAAAAATGGAGGCTCTAGCCCCTTCCAGAGCTGAGATATCGAAACTCAAAAATTCGGCCCGAAAAAAAAACGACAGTGGTACCCCTTACGTTTTTTTTTTTGGGCGAAAAATTAAGTTTCTCCAATCTTCCCAAATTCTGATAGAGGGCCATGAGACTTAGACCTGAGTGCAAAAATGGAGGCTCTAGCCCCTTCCAGAGCTGAGATATCGAAACTCAAAAATTCGGCCCGAAAAAAAAACGACAGTGGTACCCCTTACGTTTTTTTTTTTTGGGCGAAAAATTAAGTTTCTCCAATCTTCCCAAATTCTGATAGAGGGCCATGAGACTTAGACCTGAGTGCAAAAATGGAGGCTCTAGCCCCTTCCAGAGCTGAGATATCGAAACTCAAAAATTCGGCCCGAAAAAAAAAACGACAGTGGTACCCCTTACGTTTTTTTTTTTGGGCGAAAAATTAAGTTTCTCCAATCTTCCCAAATTCTGATAGAGGGCCATGAGACTTAGACCTGAGTGCAAAAATGGAGGCTCTAGCCCCTTCCAGAGCTGAGATATCGAAACTCAAAAATTCGGCCCGAAAAAAAAACGACAGTGGTACCCCTTACGTTTTTTTTTTGGGGCGAAAAATTAAGTTTCTCCAATCTTCCCAAATTCTGATAGAGGGCCATGAGACTTAGACCTGAGTGCAAAAATGGAGGCTCTAGCCCCTTCCAGAGCTGAGATATCGAAACTCAAAAATTCGGCCCGAAAAAAAAACGACAGTGGTACCCCTTACGTTTTTTTTTTGGGCGAAAAATTAAGTTTCTCCAATCTTCCCAAATTCTGATAGAGGGCCATGAGACTTAGACCTGAGTGCAAAAATGGAGGCTCTAGCCCCTTCCAGAGCTGAGATATCGAAACTCAAAAATTCGGCCCGAAAAAAAAACGACAGTGGTACCCCTTACGTTTTTTTTTTTGGGCGAAAAATTAAGTTTCTCCAATCTTCCCAAATTCTGATAGAGGGCCATGAGACTTAGACCTGAGTGCAAAAATGGAGGCTCTAGCCCCTTCCAGAGCTGAGATATCGAAACTCAAAAATTCGGCCCGAAAAAAAAAACGACAGTGGTACCCCTTACGTTTTTTTTTTGGGCGAAAAATTAAGTTTCTCCAATCTTCCCAAATTCTGATAGAGGGCCATGAGACTTAGACCTGAGTGCAAAAATGGAGGCTCTAGCCCCTTCCAGAGCTGAGATATCGAAACTCAAAAATTCGGCCCGAAAAAAAAACGACAGTGGTACCCCTTACGTTTTTTTTTTGGGCGAAAAATTAAGTTTCTCCAATCTTCCCAAATTCTGATAGAGGGCCATGAGACTTAGACCTGAGTGCAAAAATGGAGGCTCTAGCCCCTTCCAGAGCTGAGATATCGAAACTCAAAAATTCGGCCCGAAAAAAAAAACGACAGTGGTACCCCTTACGTTTTTTTTTTTGGGCGAAAAATTAAGTTTCTCCAATCTTCCCAAATTCTGATAGAGGGCCATGAGACTTAGACCTGAGTGCAAAAATGGAGGCTCTAGCCCCTTCCAGAGCTGAGATATCGAAACTCAAAAATTCGGCCCGAAAAAAAAACGACAGTGGTACCCCTTACGTTTTTTTTTTGGGCGAAAAATTAAGTTTCTCCAATCTTCCCAAATTCTGATAGAGGGCCATGAGACTTAGACCTGAGTGCAAAAATGGAGGCTCTAGCCCCTTCCAGAGCTGAGATATCGAAACTCAAAAATTCGGCCCGAAAAAAAAACGACAGTGGTACCCCTTACGTTTTTTTTTTTGGGCGAAAAATTAAGTTTCTCCAATCTTCCCAAATTCTGATAGAGGGCCATGAGACTTAGACCTGAGTGCAAAAATGGAGGCTCTAGCCCCTTCCAGAGCTGAGATATCGAAACTCAAAAATTCGGCCCGAAAAAAAAAACGACAGTGGTACCCCTTACGTTTTTTTTTTTGGGCGAAAAATTAAGTTTCTCCAATCTTCCCAAATTCTGATAGAGGGCCATGAGACTTAGACCTGAGTGCAAAAATGGAGGCTCTAGCCCCTTCCAGAGCTGAGATATCGAAACTCAAAAATTCGGCCCGAAAAAAAAACGACAGTGGTACCCCTTACGTTTTTTTTTTTGGGCGAAAAATTAAGTTTCTCCAATCTTCCCAAATTCTGATAGAGGGCCATGAGACTTAGACCTGAGTGCAAAAATGGAGGCTCTAGCCCCTTCCAGAGCTGAGATATCGAAACTCAAAAATTCGGCCCGAAAAAAAAACGACAGTGGTACCCCTTACGTTTTTTTTTTTGGGCGAAAAATTAAGTTTCTCCAATCTTCCCAAATTCTGATAGAGGGCCATGAGACTTAGACCTGAGTGCAAAAATGGAGGCTCTAGCCCCTTCCAGAGCTGAGATATCGAAACTCAAAAATTCGGCCCGAAAAAAAAACGACAGTGGTACCCCTTACGTTTTTTTTTTTGGGCGAAAAATTAAGTTTCTCCAATCTTCCCAAATTCTGATAGAGGGCCATGAGACTTAGACCTGAGTGCAAAAATGGAGGCTCTAGCCCCTTCCAGAGCTGAGATATCGAAACTCAAAAATTCGGCCCGAAAAAAAAACGACAGTGGTACCCCTTACGTTTTTTTTTTTGGGCGAAAAATTAAGTTTCTCCAATCTTCCCAAATTCTGATAGAGGGCCATGAGACTTAGACCTGAGTGCAAAAATGGAGGCTCTAGCCCCTTCCAGAGCTGAGATATCGAAACTCAAAAATTCGGCCCGAAAAAAAAACGACAGTGGTACCCCTTACGTTTTTTTTTTTGGGCGAAAAATTAAGTTTCTCCAATCTTCCCAAATTCTGATAGAGGGCCATGAGACTTAGACCTGAGTGCAAAAATGGAGGCTCTAGCCCCTTCCAGAGCTGAGATATCGAAACTCAAAAATTCGGCCCGAAAAAAAAACGACAGTGGTACCCCTTACGTTTTTTTTTTGGGCGAAAAATTAAGTTTCTCCAATCTTCCCAAATTCTGATAGAGGGCCATGAGACTTAGACCTGAGTGCAAAAATGGAGGCTCTAGCCCCTTCCAGAGCTGAGATATCGAAACTCAAAAATTCGGCCCGAAAAAAAAACGACAGTGGTACCCCTTACGTTTTTTTTTTTGGGCGAAAAATTAAGTTTCTCCAATCTTCCCAAATTCTGATAGAGGGCCATGAGACTTAGACCTGAGTGCAAAAATGGAGGCTCTAGCCCCTTCCAGAGCTGAGATATCGAAACTCAAAAATTCGGCCCGAAAAAAAAACGACAGTGGTACCCCTTACGTTTTTTTTTTGGGCGAAAAATTAAGTTTCTCCAATCTTCCCAAATTCTGATAGAGGGCCATGAGACTTAGACCTGAGTGCAAAAATGGAGGCTCTAGCCCCTTCCAGAGCTGAGATATCGAAACTCAAAAATTCGGCCCGAAAAAAAAAACGACAGTGGTACCCCTTACGTTTTTTTTTTTGGGCGAAAAATTAAGTTTCTCCAATCTTCCCAAATTCTGATAGAGGGCCATGAGACTTAGACCTGAGTGCAAAAATGGAGGCTCTAGCCCCTTCCAGAGCTGAGATATCGAAACTCAAAAATTCGGCCCGAAAAAAAAACGACAGTGGTACCCCTTACGTTTTTTTTTTGGGCGAAAAATTAAGTTTCTCCAATCTTCCCAAATTCTGATAGAGGGCCATGAGACTTAGACCTGAGTGCAAAAATGGAGGCTCTAGCCCCTTCCAGAGCTGAGATATCGAAACTCAAAAATTCGGCCCGAAAAAAAAACGACAGTGGTACCCCTTACGTTTTTTTTTTGGGCGAAAAATTAAGTTTCTCCAATCTTCCCAAATTCTGATAGAGGGCCATGAGACTTAGACCTGAGTGCAAAAATGGAGGCTCTAGCCCCTTCCAGAGCTGAGATATCGAAACTCAAAAATTCGGCCCGAAAAAAAAACGACAGTGGTACCCCTTACGTTTTTTTTTTGGGCGAAAAATTAAGTTTCTCCAATCTTCCCAAATTCTGATAGAGGGCCATGAGACTTAGACCTGAGTGCAAAAATGGAGGCTCTAGCCCCTTCCAGAGCTGAGATATCGAAACTCAAAAATTCGGCCCGAAAAAAAAACGACAGTGGTACCCCTTACGTTTTTTTTTTTGGGCGAAAAATTAAGTTTCTCCAATCTTCCCAAATTCTGATAGAGGGCCATGAGACTTAGACCTGAGTGCAAAAATGGAGGCTCTAGCCCCTTCCAGAGCTGAGATATCGAAACTCAAAAATTCGGCCCGAAAAAAAAACGACAGTGGTACCCCTTACGTTTTTTTTTTTGGGCGAAAAATTAAGTTTCTCCAATCTTCCCAAATTCTGATAGAGGGCCATGAGACTTAGACCTGAGTGCAAAAATGGAGGCTCTAGCCCCTTCCAGAGCTGAGATATCGAAACTCAAAAATTCGGCCCGAAAAAAAAACGACAGTGGTACCCCTTACGTTTTTTTTTTTGGGCGAAAAATTAAGTTTCTCCAATCTTCCCAAATTCTGATAGAGGGCCATGAGACTTAGACCTGAGTGCAAAAATGGAGGCTCTAGCCCCTTCCAGAGCTGAGATATCGAAACTCAAAAATTCGGCCCGAAAAAAAAAACGACAGTGGTACCCCTTACGTTTTTTTTTTGGGCGAAAAATTAAGTTTCTCCAATCTTCCCAAATTCTGATAGAGGGCCATGAGACTTAGACCTGAGTGCAAAAATGGAGGCTCTAGCCCCTTCCAGAGCTGAGATATCGAAACTCAAAAATTCGGCCCGAAAAAAAAACGACAGTGGTACCCCTTACGTTTTTTTTTTGGGCGAAAAATTAAGTTTCTCCAATCTTCCCAAATTCTGATAGAGGGCCATGAGACTTAGACCTGAGTGCAAAAATGGAGGCTCTAGCCCCTTCCAGAGCTGAGATATCGAAACTCAAAAATTCGGCCCGAAAAAAAAACGACAGTGGTACCCCTTACGTTTTTTTTTTGGGGCGAAAAATTAAGTTTCTCCAATCTTCCCAAATTCTGATAGAGGGCCATGAGACTTAGACCTGAGTGCAAAAATGGAGGCTCTAGCCCCTTCCAGAGCTGAGATATCGAAACTCAAAAATTCGGCCCGAAAAAAAAACGACAGTGGTACCCCTTACGTTTTTTTTTTGGGCGAAAAATTAAGTTTCTCCAATCTTCCCAAATTCTGATAGAGGGCCATGAGACTTAGACCTGAGTGCAAAAATGGAGGCTCTAGCCCCTTCCAGAGCTGAGATATCGAAACTCAAAAATTCGGCCCGAAAAAAAAAACGACAGTGGTACCCCTTACGTTTTTTTTTTTGGGCGAAAAATTAAGTTTCTCCAATCTTCCCAAATTCTGATAGAGGGCCATGAGACTTAGACCTGAGTGCAAAAATGGAGGCTCTAGCCCCTTCCAGAGCTGAGATATCGAAACTCAAAAATTCGGCCCGAAAAAAAAACGACAGTGGTACCCCTTACGTTTTTTTTTTTGGGCGAAAAATTAAGTTTCTCCAATCTTCCCAAATTCTGATAGAGGGCCATGAGACTTAGACCTGAGTGCAAAAATGGAGGCTCTAGCCCCTTCCAGAGCTGAGATATCGAAACTCAAAAATTCGGCCCGAAAAAAAAACGACAGTGGTACCCCTTACGTTTTTTTTTTGGGCGAAAAATTAAGTTTCTCCAATCTTCCCAAATTCTGATAGAGGGCCATGAGACTTAGACCTGAGTGCAAAAATGGAGGCTCTAGCCCCTTCCAGAGCTGAGATATCGAAACTCAAAAATTCGGCCCGAAAAAAAAACGACAGTGGTACCCCTTACGTTTTTTTTTTGGGGCGAAAAATTAAGTTTCTCCAATCTTCCCAAATTCTGATAGAGGGCCATGAGACTTAGACCTGAGTGCAAAAATGGAGGCTCTAGCCCCTTCCAGAGCTGAGATATCGAAACTCAAAAATTCGGCCCGAAAAAAAAAACGACAGTGGTACCCCTTACGTTTTTTTTTTTGGGCGAAAAATTAAGTTTCTCCAATCTTCCCAAATTCTGATAGAGGGCCATGAGACTTAGACCTGAGTGCAAAAATGGAGGCTCTAGCCCCTTCCAGAGCTGAGATATCGAAACTCAAAAATTCGGCCCGAAAAAAAAACGACAGTGGTACCCCTTACGTTTTTTTTTTGGGCGAAAAATTAAGTTTCTCCAATCTTCCCAAATTCTGATAGAGGGCCATGAGACTTAGACCTGAGTGCAAAAATGGAGGCTCTAGCCCCTTCCAGAGCTGAGATATCGAAACTCAAAAATTCGGCCCGAAAAAAAAAACGACAGTGGTACCCCTTACGTTTTTTTTTTTGGGCGAAAAATTAAGTTTCTCCAATCTTCCCAAATTCTGATAGAGGGCCATGAGACTTAGACCTGAGTGCAAAAATGGAGGCTCTAGCCCCTTCCAGAGCTGAGATATCGAAACTCAAAAATTCGGCCCGAAAAAAAAACGACAGTGGTACCCCTTACGTTTTTTTTTTTGGGCGAAAAATTAAGTTTCTCCAATCTTCCCAAATTCTGATAGAGGGCCATGAGACTTAGACCTGAGTGCAAAAATGGAGGCTCTAGCCCCTTCCAGAGCTGAGATATCGAAACTCAAAAATTCGGCCCGAAAAAAAAAACGACAGTGGTACCCCTTACGTTTTTTTTTTTGGGCGAAAAATTAAGTTTCTCCAATCTTCCCAAATTCTGATAGAGGGCCATGAGACTTAGACCTGAGTGCAAAAATGGAGGCTCTAGCCCCTTCCAGAGCTGAGATATCGAAACTCAAAAATTCGGCCCGAAAAAAAAACGACAGTGGTACCCCTTACGTTTTTTTTTTTGGGCGAAAAATTAAGTTTCTCCAATCTTCCCAAATTCTGATAGAGGGCCATGAGACTTAGACCTGAGTGCAAAAATGGAGGCTCTAGCCCCTTCCAGAGCTGAGATATCGAAACTCAAAAATTCGGCCCGAAAAAAAAACGACAGTGGTACCCCTTACGTTTTTTTTTTGGGCGAAAAATTAAGTTTCTCCAATCTTCCCAAATTCTGATAGAGGGCCATGAGACTTAGACCTGAGTGCAAAAATGGAGGCTCTAGCCCCTTCCAGAGCTGAGATATCGAAACTCAAAAATTCGGCCCGAAAAAAAAACGACAGTGGTACCCCTTACGTTTTTTTTTTGGGCGAAAAATTAAGTTTCTCCAATCTTCCCAAATTCTGATAGAGGGCCATGAGACTTAGACCTGAGTGCAAAAATGGAGGCTCTAGCCCCTTCCAGAGCTGAGATATCGAAACTCAAAAATTCGGCCCGAAAAAAAAACGACAGTGGTACCCCTTACGTTTTTTTTTTGGGCGAAAAATTAAGTTTCTCCAATCTTCCCAAATTCTGATAGAGGGCCATGAGACTTAGACCTGAGTGCAAAAATGGAGGCTCTAGCCCCTTCCAGAGCTGAGATATCGAAACTCAAAAATTCGGCCCGAAAAAAAAACGACAGTGGTACCCCTTACGTTTTTTTTTTTGGGCGAAAAATTAAGTTTCTCCAATCTTCCCAAATTCTGATAGAGGGCCATGAGACTTAGACCTGAGTGCAAAAATGGAGGCTCTAGCCCCTTCCAGAGCTGAGATATCGAAACTCAAAAATTCGGCCCGAAAAAAAAACGACAGTGGTACCCCTTACGTTTTTTTTTTGGGCGAAAAATTAAGTTTCTCCAATCTTCCCAAATTCTGATAGAGGGCCATGAGACTTAGACCTGAGTGCAAAAATGGAGGCTCTAGCCCCTTCCAGAGCTGAGATATCGAAACTCAAAAATTCGGCCCGAAAAAAAAACGACAGTGGTACCCCTTACGTTTTTTTTTTGGGCGAAAAATTAAGTTTCTCCAATCTTCCCAAATTCTGATAGAGGGCCATGAGACTTAGACCTGAGTGCAAAAATGGAGGCTCTAGCCCCTTCCAGAGCTGAGATATCGAAACTCAAAAATTCGGCCCGAAAAAAAAAACGACAGTGGTACCCCTTACGTTTTTTTTTTGGGGCGAAAAATTAAGTTTCTCCAATCTTCCCAAATTCTGATAGAGGGCCATGAGACTTAGACCTGAGTGCAAAAATGGAGGCTCTAGCCCCTTCCAGAGCTGAGATATCGAAACTCAAAAATTCGGCCCGAAAAAAAAACGACAGTGGTACCCCTTACGTTTTTTTTTTGGGCGAAAAATTAAGTTTCTCCAATCTTCCCAAATTCTGATAGAGGGCCATGAGACTTAGACCTGAGTGCAAAAATGGAGGCTCTAGCCCCTTCCAGAGCTGAGATATCGAAACTCAAAAATTCGGCCCGAAAAAAAAAACGACAGTGGTACCCCTTACGTTTTTTTTTTTGGGCGAAAAATTAAGTTTCTCCAATCTTCCCAAATTCTGATAGAGGGCCATGAGACTTAGACCTGAGTGCAAAAATGGAGGCTCTAGCCCCTTCCAGAGCTGAGATATCGAAACTCAAAAATTCGGCCCGAAAAAAAAACGACAGTGGTACCCCTTACGTTTTTTTTTTTGGGCGAAAAATTAAGTTTCTCCAATCTTCCCAAATTCTGATAGAGGGCCATGAGACTTAGACCTGAGTGCAAAAATGGAGGCTCTAGCCCCTTCCAGAGCTGAGATATCGAAACTCAAAAATTCGGCCCGAAAAAAAAAACGACAGTGGTACCCCTTACGTTTTTTTTTTTGGGCGAAAAATTAAGTTTCTCCAATCTTCCCAAATTCTGATAGAGGGCCATGAGACTTAGACCTGAGTGCAAAAATGGAGGCTCTAGCCCCTTCCAGAGCTGAGATATCGAAACTCAAAAATTCGGCCCGAAAAAAAAACGACAGTGGTACCCCTTACGTTTTTTTTTTTGGGCGAAAAATTAAGTTTCTCCAATCTTCCCAAATTCTGATAGAGGGCCATGAGACTTAGACCTGAGTGCAAAAATGGAGGCTCTAGCCCCTTCCAGAGCTGAGATATCGAAACTCAAAAATTCGGCCCGAAAAAAAAACGACAGTGGTACCCCTTACGTTTTTTTTTTGGGCGAAAAATTAAGTTTCTCCAATCTTCCCAAATTCTGATAGAGGGCCATGAGACTTAGACCTGAGTGCAAAAATGGAGGCTCTAGCCCCTTCCAGAGCTGAGATATCGAAACTCAAAAATTCGGCCCGAAAAAAAAACGACAGTGGTACCCCTTACGTTTTTTTTTGGGCGAAAAATTAAGTTTCTCCAATCTTCCCAAATTCTGATAGAGGGCCATGAGACTTAGACCTGAGTGCAAAAATGGAGGCTCTAGCCCCTTCCAGAGCTGAGATATCGAAACTCAAAAATTCGGCCCGAAAAAAAAACGACAGTGGTACCCCTTACGTTTTTTTTTTGGGCGAAAAATTAAGTTTCTCCAATCTTCCCAAATTCTGATAGAGGGCCATGAGACTTAGACCTGAGTGCAAAAATGGAGGCTCTAGCCCCTTCCAGAGCTGAGATATCGAAACTCAAAAATTCGGCCCGAAAAAAAAACGACAGTGGTACCCCTTACGTTTTTTTTTTTGGGCGAAAAATTAAGTTTCTCCAATCTTCCCAAATTCTGATAGAGGGCCATGAGACTTAGACCTGAGTGCAAAAATGGAGGCTCTAGCCCCTTCCAGAGCTGAGATATCGAAACTCAAAAATTCGGCCCGAAAAAAAAACGACAGTGGTACCCCTTAGTTTTTTTTTTTGAGTGCAAAAATTAAGTTTCTCCAATCTTCCCAAAACTCTGGATTCTGATAGAGGGCCATGAGACTTAGACCTGAGTGCAAAAATGGAGGCTCTAGCCCCTTCCAGAGCTGAGATATCGAAACTCAAAATTCGGACCCGAAAAAAAAAAACGACAGTGGTACCCCCATGAGTTTTTTTTTTGAGTGCAAAAATGGAGGCTCTAGCCCCTTCCAAGCTGAGATATCGAAACTCAAAAATTCGGAAAAAAAAAGACAGTGGCCACTGAGACTTAGACCTGAGTGCAAAAATGGAGGCTCTAGCCCTTCCAGAGCTGAGATATCGAAACTCAAAAATTCGGCCCGAAAAAAAAACGACAGTGGTACCCCTTACGTTTTTTTTTTGGGGCGAAAAATTAAGTTTCTCCAATCTTCCCAAAACTCTGGATTCTGATAGAGGGCCATGAGACTTAGACCTGAGTGCAAAAATGGAGGCTCTAGCCCCTTCCAGAGCTGAGATATCGAAACTCAAAAATTCGGCCCGAAAAAAAAACGACAGTGGTACCCCTTACGTTTTTTTTTTTGGGGCGAAAAATTAAGTTTCTCCAATCTCTTCAAAATTCTGGATAGAGGGATATGAGACTTAGACCTGAGTGCAAAAAATGAGGCTCTAGCCCCTTCCAGAGCTGAGATATCGAAACTCAAAAATTCGCCCGAAAAAAAAACGACAGTGGTACCCCTTACGTTTTTTTTTTTTGGGCGAAAAATTAAGTTTCTCCAATCTTCCCAAATTCTGGATAGAGGGCCATGAGACTTAGACCTGAGTGCAAAAATGGAGGCTCTAGCCCTTCCAGAGCTGAGATATCGAAACTCAAAAATTCGGCCCGAAAAAAAACGACAGTGGTACCCCTTACGTTTTTTTTTGGGCGAAAAATTAAGTTTCTCCAATCTTCCAAAACTCTGGATTCTGATAGAGGGCCATGAGACTTAGACCTGAGTGCAAAAATGGAGGCTCTAGCCCTTCCAGAGCTGAGATATCGAAACTCAAAAATTCGGCCCGAAAAAAAAAACGACAGTGGTACCCCTTACGTTTTTTTTTTTGGGCGAAAAATTAAGTTTCTCCAATCTTCCCAAATTCTGGATAGAGGGCCATGAGACTTAGACCTGAGTGCAAAAATGGAGGCTCTAGCCCCTTCCAGAGCTGAGATATCGAAACTCAAAAATTCGGCCCGAAAAAAAAACGACAGTGGTACCCCTTACGTTTTTTTTTTTTGGGCGAAAAATTAAGTTTCTCCAATCTTCCCAAAATTCTGATAGAGGGCCATGAGACTTAGACCTGAGTGCAAAAATGGAGGCTCTAGCCCCTTCCAGAGCTGAGATATCGAAACTCAAAATTCGGCCCGAAAAAAAAACGACAGTGGTACCCCTTACGTTTTTTTTTTTGGGCGAAAAATTAAGTTTCTCCAATCTTCCCAAAATCTGATAGAGGGCCATGAGACTTAGACCTGAGTGCAAAAATGGAGGCTCTAGCCCCTTCCAGAGCTGAGATATCGAAACTCAAAAATTCGGCCCGAAAAAAAAAACGACAGTGGTACCCCTTACGTTTTTTTTTTTGGGCGAAAAATTAAGTTTCTCCAATCTTCCCAAAATTCTGGAGAGGGCCATGAGACTTAGACCTGAGTGCAAAAATGGAGGCTCTACCCCTTCCAGAGCTGAGATATCGAAACTCAAAAATTCGGCCCGAAAAAAAAAAACGACAGTGGTACCCCTTACGTTTTTTTTTTTGGGCGAAAAATTAAGTTTCTCCAATCTTCCCATCTTCTGATAGAGGGCCATGAGACTTAGACCTGAGTGCAAAAATGGAGGCTCTAGCCCCTTCCAGAGCTGAGATATCGAAACTCAAAAATTCGGCCCGAAAAAAAAAACGACAGTGGTACCCCTTACGTTTTTTTTTTTTGGCGAAAAATTAAGTTTCTCCAATCTTCCCAAATTCTGATAGAGGGCCATGAGACTTAGACCTGAGTGCAAAAATGGAGGCTCTAGCCCCTTCCAGAGCTGAGATATCGAAACTCAAAAATTCGGCCCGAAAAAAAAAAACGACAGTGGTACCCCTTACGTTTTTTTTTTTTGGCGAAAAATTAAGTTTCTCCAATCTTCCCAAATTCTGATAGAGGGCCATGAGACTTAGACCTGAGTGCAAAAATGGAGGCTCTAGCCCCTTCCAGAGCTGAGATATCGAAACTCAAAAATTCGGCCCGAAAAAAAAAACGACAGTGGTACCCCTTACGTTTTTTTTTTTGGGGCGAAAAATTAAGTTTCTCCAATCTTCCAAAACTCTGGATTCTGATAGAGGGCCATGAGACTTAGACCTGAGTGCAAAAATGGAGGCTCTAGCCCCTTCCAGAGCTGAGATATCGAAACTCAAAATTCGGCCCGAAAAAAAAAACGACAGTGGTACCCCTTAGTTTTTTTTTTGAGTGCAAAAATGGAGGCCTAGCCCCTTCCAGAGCTGA
>NW_024121388.1:8190225-8220369 GCF_016745375.1 Pimephales promelas | reverse complement strand
GTTTTTTTTTTTTCGGGCCGAATTTTTGAGTTTCGATATCTCAGCTCTGGAAGGGCTAGAGCCTCCATTTTTGCACTCAGGTCTAAGTCTCATGGCCCTCTATCCAGAATTTGGGAAGATTGGAGAAACTTAATTTTTCGCCAAAAAAAAAAAAACGTAAGGGTACCACTGTCGTTTTTTTTTTCGGGCCGAATTTTTGAGTTTCGATATCTCAGCTCTGGAAGGGGCTAGAGCCTCCATTTTTGCACTCAGGTCTAAGTCTCATGGCCCTCTATCAGAATTGGAAGATTGGAGAAACTTAATTTTTCGCCCAAAAAAAAAACGTAAGGGGTACCACTGTCGTTTTTTTTTTCGGCCGAATTTTTGAGTTTCGATATCTCAGCTCTGGAAGGGGCTAGAGCCTCCATTTTTGCACTCAGGTCTAAGTCTCATGGCCCTCTATCAGAATTTGGGAAGATTGGAGAAACTTAATTTTTCGCCCAAAAAAAACGTAAGGGTACCACTGTCGTTTTTTTTTCGGGCCGAATTTTTGAGTTTCGATATCTCAGCTCTGGAAGGGGCTAGAGCCTCCATTTTTGCACTCAGGTCTAAGTCTCATGGCCCTCTATCAGAATTTGGGAAGATTGGAGAAACTTAATTTTTCGCCCAAAAAAAAAAACGTAAGGGGTACCACTGTCGTTTTTTTTCGGGCCGAATTTTTGAGTTTCGATATCTCAGCTCTGGAAGGGCTAGAGCCTCCATTTTTGCACTCAGGTCTAAGTCTCATGGCCCTCTATCAGAATTTGGAAGATTGGAGAAACTTAATTTTTCGCCCAAAAAAAAAACGTAAGGGTACCACTGTCGTTTTTTTTTTCGGGCCGAATTTTTGAGTTTCGATATCTCAGCTCTGGAAGGGGCTAGAGCCCCATTTTTGCACTCAGGTCTAAGTCTCATGGCCCTCTATCAGAATCCAGAGTTTGGAAGATTGGAGAAACTTAATTTTCGCCCCAAAAAAAAAAAACGTAAGGGTACCACTGTCGTTTTTTTTTTCGGCCGAATTTTTAAGTTTCGATATCTCAGCTCTGGAAGGGCTAGAGCCTCCATTTTTGCACTCAGTCTAAGTCTCATGGCCCTCTATCAGAATCCAGAGTTTTGGAAGATTGGAGAAACTTAATTTTTCGCCAAAAAAAAAAAAACGTAAGGGGTACCACTGTCGTTTTTTTTTCGGGCCGAATTTTGAGTTTCGATATCTCAGCTCTGGAAGGGGCTAGAGCCTCCATTTTTGCACTCAGGTCTAAGTCTCATGGCCCTCTATCAGAATTTGGAAGATTGGAGAAACTTAATTTTTCGCCCCAAAAAAAAAAACGTAAGGGGTACCACTGTCGTTTTTTTTTTCGGGCCGAATTTTGAGTTTCGATATCTCAGCTCTGGAAGGGCTAGAGCCTCCATTTTTGCACTCAGTCTAAGTCTCATGGCCCTCTATCAGAATTTGGGAAGATTGGAGAAACTTAATTTTTCGCCCAAAAAAAAAAACGTAAGGGGTACCACTGTCGTTTTTTTTTTCGGGCCGAATTTTTGAGTTTCGATATCTCAGCTCGGAAGGGTTAGAGCCTCCATTTTTGCACTCAGGTCTAAGTCTCATGGCCCTCTATCAGAATTTCTGAAGAGGGCCATGAGACTTAGACCTGAGTGCAAAAATGGAGGCTCTAGCCCCTTCCAGAGCTGAGATATCGAAACTCAAAAATTCGGCCCCGAAAAAAAAACGACAGTGGTACCCCTTACGTTTTTTTTTTTGGGCGAAAAATTAAGTTTCTCCAATCTTCCCAAATTCTGATAGAGGGCCATGAGACTTAGACCTGAGTGCAAAAATGGAGGCTCTAGCCCCTTCCAGAGCTGAGATATCGAAACTCAAAAATTCGGCCCGAAAAAAAAACGACAGTGGTACCCCTTACGTTTTTTTTTTTGGGCGAAAAATTAAGTTTCTCCAATCTTCCCAAATTCTGATAGAGGGCCATGAGACTTAGACCTGAGTGCAAAAATGGAGGCTCTAGCCCCTTCCAGAGCTGAGATATCGAAACTCAAAAATTCGGCCCGAAAAAAAAAACGACAGTGGTACCCCTTACGTTTTTTTTTTGGGCGAAAAATTAAGTTTCTCCAATCTTCCCAAAATTCTGATAGAGGGCCATGAGACTTAGACCTGAGTGCAAAAATGGAGGCTCTAGCCCCTTCCAGAGCTGAGATATCGAAACTCAAAAATTCGGCCCGAAAAAAAAACGACAGTGGTACCCCTTACGTTTTTTTTTTGGGCGAAAAATTAAGTTTCTCCAATCTTCCCAAATTCTGATAGAGGGCCATGAGACTTAGACCTGAGTGCAAAAATGGAGGCTCTAGCCCCTTCCAGAGCTGAGATATCGAAACTCAAAAATTCGGCCCGAAAAAAAAACGACAGTGGTACCCCTTACGTTTTTTTTTTTGGGCGGGCGAAAAATTAAGTTTCTCCAATCTTCCCAAATTCTGATAGAGGGCCATGAGACTTAGACCTGAGTGCAAAAATGGAGGCTCTAGCCCCTTCCAGAGCTGAGATATCGAAACTCAAAAATTCGGCCCGAAAAAAAAACGACAGTGGTACCCCTTACGTTTTTTTTTTGGGCGAAAAATTAAGTTTCTCCAATCTTCCCAAATTCTGATAGAGGGCCATGAGACTTAGACCTGAGTGCAAAAATGGAGGCTCTAGCCCCTTCCAGAGCTGAGATATCGAAACTCAAAAATTCGGCCCGAAAAAAAAACGACAGTGGTACCCCTTACGTTTTTTTTTTTGGGCGAAAAATTAAGTTTCTCCAATCTTCCCAAATTCTGATAGAGGGCCATGAGACTTAGACCTGAGTGCAAAAATGGAGGCTCTAGCCCCTTCCAGAGCTGAGATATCGAAACTCAAAAATTCGGCCCGAAAAAAAAACGACAGTGGTACCCCTTACGTTTTTTTTTTTGGGCGAAAAATTAAGTTTCTCCAATCTTCCCAAATTCTGATAGAGGGCCATGAGACTTAGACCTGAGTGCAAAAATGGAGGCTCTAGCCCCTTCCAGAGCTGAGATATCGAAACTCAAAAATTCGGCCCGAAAAAAAAAACGACAGTGGTACCCCTTACGTTTTTTTTTTGGGGCGAAAAATTAAGTTTCTCCAATCTTCCCAAATTCTGATAGAGGGCCATGAGACTTAGACCTGAGTGCAAAAATGGAGGCTCTAGCCCCTTCCAGAGCTGAGATATCGAAACTCAAAAATTCGGCCCGAAAAAAAAACGACAGTGGTACCCCTTACGTTTTTTTTTTGGGCGAAAAATTAAGTTTCTCCAATCTTCCCAAATTCTGATAGAGGGCCATGAGACTTAGACCTGAGTGCAAAAATGGAGGCTCTAGCCCCTTCCAGAGCTGAGATATCGAAACTCAAAAATTCGGCCCGAAAAAAAAACGACAGTGGTACCCCTTACGTTTTTTTTTTGGGCGAAAAATTAAGTTTCTCCAATCTTCCCAAATTCTGATAGAGGGCCATGAGACTTAGACCTGAGTGCAAAAATGGAGGCTCTAGCCCCTTCCAGAGCTGAGATATCGAAACTCAAAAATTCGGCCCGAAAAAAAAAACGACAGTGGTACCCCTTACGTTTTTTTTTTGGGCGAAAAATTAAGTTTCTCCAATCTTCCCAAATTCTGATAGAGGGCCATGAGACTTAGACCTGAGTGCAAAAATGGAGGCTCTAGCCCCTTCCAGAGCTGAGATATCGAAACTCAAAAATTCGGCCCGAAAAAAAAACGACAGTGGTACCCCTTACGTTTTTTTTTTTGGGCGAAAAATTAAGTTTCTCCAATCTTCCCAAATTCTGATAGAGGGCCATGAGACTTAGACCTGAGTGCAAAAATGGAGGCTCTAGCCCCTTCCAGAGCTGAGATATCGAAACTCAAAAATTCGGCCCGAAAAAAAAACGACAGTGGTACCCCTTACGTTTTTTTTTTTGGGCGAAAAATTAAGTTTCTCCAATCTTCCCAAATTCTGATAGAGGGCCATGAGACTTAGACCTGAGTGCAAAAATGGAGGCTCTAGCCCCTTCCAGAGCTGAGATATCGAAACTCAAAAATTCGGCCCGAAAAAAAAAACGACAGTGGTACCCCTTACGTTTTTTTTTTGGGCGAAAAATTAAGTTTCTCCAATCTTCCCAAATTCTGATAGAGGGCCATGAGACTTAGACCTGAGTGCAAAAATGGAGGCTCTAGCCCCTTCCAGAGCTGAGATATCGAAACTCAAAAATTCGGCCCGAAAAAAAAACGACAGTGGTACCCCTTACGTTTTTTTTTTGGGCGAAAAATTAAGTTTCTCCAATCTTCCCAAATTCTGATAGAGGGCCATGAGACTTAGACCTGAGTGCAAAAATGGAGGCTCTAGCCCCTTCCAGAGCTGAGATATCGAAACTCAAAAATTCGGCCCGAAAAAAAAAACGACAGTGGTACCCCTTACGTTTTTTTTTTGGGCGAAAAATTAAGTTTCTCCAATCTTCCCAAATTCTGATAGAGGGCCATGAGACTTAGACCTGAGTGCAAAAATGGAGGCTCTAGCCCCTTCCAGAGCTGAGATATCGAAACTCAAAAATTCGGCCCGAAAAAAAAAACGACAGTGGTACCCCTTACGTTTTTTTTTTGGGCGAAAAATTAAGTTTCTCCAATCTTCCCAAATTCTGATAGAGGGCCATGAGACTTAGACCTGAGTGCAAAAATGGAGGCTCTAGCCCCTTCCAGAGCTGAGATATCGAAACTCAAAAATTCGGCCCGAAAAAAAAACGACAGTGGTACCCCTTACGTTTTTTTTTTTGGGCGAAAAATTAAGTTTCTCCAATCTTCCCAAATTCTGATAGAGGGCCATGAGACTTAGACCTGAGTGCAAAAATGGAGGCTCTAGCCCCTTCCAGAGCTGAGATATCGAAACTCAAAAATTCGGCCCGAAAAAAAAACGACAGTGGTACCCCTTACGTTTTTTTTTTTGGGCGAAAAATTAAGTTTCTCCAATCTTCCCAAATTCTGATAGAGGGCCATGAGACTTAGACCTGAGTGCAAAAATGGAGGCTCTAGCCCCTTCCAGAGCTGAGATATCGAAACTCAAAAATTCGGCCCGAAAAAAAAAACGACAGTGGTACCCCTTACGTTTTTTTTTTGGGCGAAAAATTAAGTTTCTCCAATCTTCCCAAATTCTGATAGAGGGCCATGAGACTTAGACCTGAGTGCAAAAATGGAGGCTCTAGCCCCTTCCAGAGCTGAGATATCGAAACTCAAAAATTCGGCCCGAAAAAAAAAACGACAGTGGTACCCCTTACGTTTTTTTTTTTGGGCGAAAAATTAAGTTTCTCCAATCTTCCCAAATTCTGATAGAGGGCCATGAGACTTAGACCTGAGTGCAAAAATGGAGGCTCTAGCCCCTTCCAGAGCTGAGATATCGAAACTCAAAAATTCGGCCCGAAAAAAAAACGACAGTGGTACCCCTTACGTTTTTTTTTTTGGGCGAAAAATTAAGTTTCTCCAATCTTCCCAAATTCTGATAGAGGGCCATGAGACTTAGACCTGAGTGCAAAAATGGAGGCTCTAGCCCCTTCCAGAGCTGAGATATCGAAACTCAAAAATTCGGCCCGAAAAAAAAACGACAGTGGTACCCCTTACGTTTTTTTTTTTGGGCGAAAAATTAAGTTTCTCCAATCTTCCCAAATTCTGATAGAGGGCCATGAGACTTAGACCTGAGTGCAAAAATGGAGGCTCTAGCCCCTTCCAGAGCTGAGATATCGAAACTCAAAAATTCGGCCCGAAAAAAAAACGACAGTGGTACCCCTTACGTTTTTTTTTTTGGGCGAAAAATTAAGTTTCTCCAATCTTCCCAAATTCTGATAGAGGGCCATGAGACTTAGACCTGAGTGCAAAAATGGAGGCTCTAGCCCCTTCCAGAGCTGAGATATCGAAACTCAAAAATTCGGCCCGAAAAAAAAAACGACAGTGGTACCCCTTACGTTTTTTTTTTTGGGCGAAAAATTAAGTTTCTCCAATCTTCCCAAATTCTGATAGAGGGCCATGAGACTTAGACCTGAGTGCAAAAATGGAGGCTCTAGCCCCTTCCAGAGCTGAGATATCGAAACTCAAAAATTCGGCCCGAAAAAAAAAACGACAGTGGTACCCCTTACGTTTTTTTTTTTGGGCGAAAAATTAAGTTTCTCCAATCTTCCCAAATTCTGATAGAGGGCCATGAGACTTAGACCTGAGTGCAAAAATGGAGGCTCTAGCCCCTTCCAGAGCTGAGATATCGAAACTCAAAAATTCGGCCCGAAAAAAAAAACGACAGTGGTACCCCTTACGTTTTTTTTTTTTGGGCGAAAAATTAAGTTTCTCCAATCTTCCCAAATTCTGATAGAGGGCCATGAGACTTAGACCTGAGTGCAAAAATGGAGGCTCTAGCCCCTTCCAGAGCTGAGATATCGAAACTCAAAAATTCGGCCCGAAAAAAAAAACGACAGTGGTACCCCTTACGTTTTTTTTTTGGGCGAAAAATTAAGTTTCTCCAATCTTCCCAAATTCTGATAGAGGGCCATGAGACTTAGACCTGAGTGCAAAAATGGAGGCTCTAGCCCCTTCCAGAGCTGAGATATCGAAACTCAAAAATTCGGCCCGAAAAAAAAAACGACAGTGGTACCCCTTACGTTTTTTTTTTTGGGCGAAAAATTAAGTTTCTCCAATCTTCCCAAATTCTGATAGAGGGCCATGAGACTTAGACCTGAGTGCAAAAATGGAGGCTCTAGCCCCTTCCAGAGCTGAGATATCGAAACTCAAAAATTCGGCCCGAAAAAAAAACGACAGTGGTACCCCTTACGTTTTTTTTTTTGGGCGAAAAATTAAGTTTCTCCAATCTTCCCAAATTCTGATAGAGGGCCATGAGACTTAGACCTGAGTGCAAAAATGGAGGCTCTAGCCCCTTCCAGAGCTGAGATATCGAAACTCAAAAATTCGGCCCGAAAAAAAAAACGACAGTGGTACCCCTTACGTTTTTTTTTTTGGGCGAAAAATTAAGTTTCTCCAATCTTCCCAAATTCTGATAGAGGGCCATGAGACTTAGACCTGAGTGCAAAAATGGAGGCTCTAGCCCCTTCCAGAGCTGAGATATCGAAACTCAAAAATTCGGCCCGAAAAAAAAAACGACAGTGGTACCCCTTACGTTTTTTTTTTTGGGCGAAAAATTAAGTTTCTCCAATCTTCCCAAATTCTGATAGAGGGCCATGAGACTTAGACCTGAGTGCAAAAATGGAGGCTCTAGCCCCTTCCAGAGCTGAGATATCGAAACTCAAAAATTCGGCCCGAAAAAAAAAACGACAGTGGTACCCCTTACGTTTTTTTTTTTGGGCGAAAAATTAAGTTTCTCCAATCTTCCCAAATTCTGATAGAGGGCCATGAGACTTAGACCTGAGTGCAAAAATGGAGGCTCTAGCCCCTTCCAGAGCTGAGATATCGAAACTCAAAAATTCGGCCCGAAAAAAAAAACGACAGTGGTACCCCTTACGTTTTTTTTTTGGGCGAAAAATTAAGTTTCTCCAATCTTCCCAAATTCTGATAGAGGGCCATGAGACTTAGACCTGAGTGCAAAAATGGAGGCTCTAGCCCCTTCCAGAGCTGAGATATCGAAACTCAAAAATTCGGCCCGAAAAAAAAACGACAGTGGTACCCCTTACGTTTTTTTTTTGGGCGAAAAATTAAGTTTCTCCAATCTTCCCAAATTCTGATAGAGGGCCATGAGACTTAGACCTGAGTGCAAAAATGGAGGCTCTAGCCCCTTCCAGAGCTGAGATATCGAAACTCAAAAATTCGGCCCGAAAAAAAAACGACAGTGGTACCCCTTACGTTTTTTTTTTTGGGCGAAAAATTAAGTTTCTCCAATCTTCCCAAATTCTGATAGAGGGCCATGAGACTTAGACCTGAGTGCAAAAATGGAGGCTCTAGCCCCTTCCAGAGCTGAGATATCGAAACTCAAAAATTCGGCCCGAAAAAAAAACGACAGTGGTACCCCTTACGTTTTTTTTTTTGGGCGAAAAATTAAGTTTCTCCAATCTTCCCAAATTCTGATAGAGGGCCATGAGACTTAGACCTGAGTGCAAAAATGGAGGCTCTAGCCCCTTCCAGAGCTGAGATATCGAAACTCAAAAATTCGGCCCGAAAAAAAAACGACAGTGGTACCCCTTACGTTTTTTTTTTTGGGCGAAAAATTAAGTTTCTCCAATCTTCCCAAATTCTGATAGAGGGCCATGAGACTTAGACCTGAGTGCAAAAATGGAGGCTCTAGCCCCTTCCAGAGCTGAGATATCGAAACTCAAAAATTCGGCCCGAAAAAAAAAACGACAGTGGTACCCCTTACGTTTTTTTTTTTGGGCGAAAAATTAAGTTTCTCCAATCTTCCCAAATTCTGATAGAGGGCCATGAGACTTAGACCTGAGTGCAAAAATGGAGGCTCTAGCCCCTTCCAGAGCTGAGATATCGAAACTCAAAAATTCGGCCCGAAAAAAAAACGACAGTGGTACCCCTTACGTTTTTTTTTTTGGGCGAAAAATTAAGTTTCTCCAATCTTCCCAAATTCTGATAGAGGGCCATGAGACTTAGACCTGAGTGCAAAAATGGAGGCTCTAGCCCCTTCCAGAGCTGAGATATCGAAACTCAAAAATTCGGCCCGAAAAAAAAACGACAGTGGTACCCCTTACGTTTTTTTTTTTGGGCGAAAAATTAAGTTTCTCCAATCTTCCCAAATTCTGATAGAGGGCCATGAGACTTAGACCTGAGTGCAAAAATGGAGGCTCTAGCCCCTTCCAGAGCTGAGATATCGAAACTCAAAAATTCGGCCCGAAAAAAAAACGACAGTGGTACCCCTTACGTTTTTTTTTTTGGGCGAAAAATTAAGTTTCTCCAATCTTCCCAAATTCTGATAGAGGGCCATGAGACTTAGACCTGAGTGCAAAAATGGAGGCTCTAGCCCCTTCCAGAGCTGAGATATCGAAACTCAAAAATTCGGCCCGAAAAAAAAAACGACAGTGGTACCCCTTACGTTTTTTTTTTGGGCGAAAAATTAAGTTTCTCCAATCTTCCCAAATTCTGATAGAGGGCCATGAGACTTAGACCTGAGTGCAAAAATGGAGGCTCTAGCCCCTTCCAGAGCTGAGATATCGAAACTCAAAAATTCGGCCCGAAAAAAAAACGACAGTGGTACCCCTTACGTTTTTTTTTTTGGGCGAAAAATTAAGTTTCTCCAATCTTCCCAAATTCTGATTGAGGGCCATGAGACTTAGACCTGAGTGCAAAAATGGAGGCTCTAGCCCCTTCCAGAGCTGAGATATCGAAACTCAAAAATTCGGCCCGAAAAAAAAACGACAGTGGTACCCCTTACGTTTTTTTTTTTGGGCGAAAAAT
Organism: Pimephales promelas; assembly: GCF_016745375.1. The sequence goes on along the minus strand of NW_024121388.1, from coordinate 8,210,925 downwards.
TAAGTTTCTCCAATCTTCCCAAATTCTGATAGAGGGCCATGAGACTTAGACCTGAGTGCAAAAATGGAGGCTCTAGCCCCTTCCAGAGCTGAGATATCGAAACTCAAAAATTCGGCCCGAAAAAAAAACGACAGTGGTACCCCTTACGTTTTTTTTTTTGGGCGAAAAATTAAGTTTCTCCAATCTTCCCAAATTCTGATAGAGGGCCATGAGACTTAGACCTGAGTGCAAAAATGGAGGCTCTAGCCCCTTCCAGAGCTGAGATATCGAAACTCAAAAATTCGGCCCGAAAAAAAAAACGACAGTGGTACCCCTTACGTTTTTTTTTTGGGGCGAAAAATTAAGTTTCTCCAATCTTCCCAAATTCTGATAGAGGGCCATGAGACTTAGACCTGAGTGCAAAAATGGAGGCTCTAGCCCCTTCCAGAGCTGAGATATCGAAACTCAAAAATTCGGCGACTTTATTGGACTTTTTCAACACAACATGAGAGTGAGAAATAATTAATGATGGAAATTTCCTTTTTTCGTTGATCAGATGTATAAGTTTCATGTTGTGGATAATGAAACTGGTGAAAAGATTTTTTTAGTATTTTAATTTGAATTAGCCACAAAAAAACTGCATAGCAACACCCTGGTAACAATCTACAACACTCACTGTGCCAGTAAGTATTGCAAAGGCACACAGCGCTCACATTTATTCTGGAAATCTAGAAAAAGGCATATATATTTTTTTAGAATATATAATTTATCGTTTTGTGGTGTTCCGTCAATTACATCATTGTTGAAATGATTGTAAAAAGAAGCAGCTCTGCAGGAGTGCTGTAACATCTCCTGAAAAGGACAGCAGACTCTCCATAAGGAGACTTATACTTCAGTTACAGGTTCAAGGTCTTTTAGTGTGCTTGAATCAAAGCAATTACTTTTAGACAGTTTCTCTCTCTCTCTCTCTCTTCCGACACTCATTGCTCAATACAAAGTGGTGACCTTGCTAACTGTGTGAATACAATGAATTCTAATGAACACATTACAGCCTTAAAAATATGTGTGTTTAAAATCCACCTCTTAATCTATAAATGACTGAACTATATGCAGTGGAGTCAATATTTACTTAAGTGTGTATTTTGGTGTACTGTAATTACTTCCCTCCATAATTGAAGCATTGGAGTGTGTTTGAATGTGATCGGTGATGTGGTGACGGGGGGCTGTAGGGGGCAGCAGGGCTTTGTCTCCGCAGCAGAAGCTCTACGAGTGTGTTTCTCATCAGGTCAGCGCAGGTCAGTGTCACTGCAGACTTGCAATCACACACACACACACACACACACACACACTGCGGCAGTCAGTGAGATAAGGCATGTGTGTCGGCTGGGAAACCCTGTACACTATATTATTGCTGGGCACAAACAACTATTTTCTTCAGGGTATTTTTTTATTTTTATTTTATTTTATTTTTTAATTTATTGAAATGAATTTGCTTTTTATTAAATGACTGAACCTTGAATCAAATACACATCCATTATCCACTATACATTACACATATACAAAATATACATATAATCTGTGTATTGTTATTTATTATTATTATTATTATTGTTGTTTATTTGTCTGACTGTATGTTAACTCAAAAATGTATATATTACAATTATAACAAAGAGTAAAAAGGGAGAAGATGAAAGAGATGGATAAATGGATAAATATATGAAAAAAGAAAAGACAAATATGTCCAGAAGAATACCAGTGACATCATTGTGGTTAATTCGATTTTAAATGCTATATATATATATACAAATAATTTATTTATTTGTTGTATGTGTGTGTTTACTATTTTTTCCATCCCTTTATTTATTCATGTCATATATAATATATAATATAATACATATAATAATAATGATAATAATAATGTTAAATAAAAATGTCTGTGCTATATTTCTGCTATATCTGTATATTACTATATATTCCATTTATTTAATTATTTATTTATTTAGCTAGGGTAGCAAAAATATCAAATACAATTTCTGTGCTTCATTTTTTGCGACATTGATATTTTTTTAATGCTTATTAATACATAATAATTTTGTTATATACATTTTCTTTTATGATTATTTATTTTATTTTATGTTTTATTTATTTTTTTGTGCCAGGGTAACGTTAAAGCGCCTTGAGATTTTGTGCATTGTGCAAGAGACAAAGAAGCAGGCACCAGGTGATGTTTATTCGCACAGTGAATCCAAACACATGGTAAATAAGAGAAGAAAAACAAAAGAAAATCAATTAAAATTACACACTGCCCAACATGTGCGTTCACAGCTCACAGGGGGGAAAAATAAATATGGAAAAACAAAACAATTGTATTTCAAAGAGCTTAAAAATTAAAGTGACAGTAATCAAGGCGAATCACAATTGTTGTGTGTGAGAATTGTAGTTCAATTATGATAAATTATTTTAAAATGAGTGAAATAATGGCCTGCAATCAAGCTGGAAATGTCACAGCATGTCTTAGGTGAATACGGATGCCAAAAATATGATAAAATGTTTTTTTTTTCTTTTTTTTTCTATTTATTCACATTTGTATATGTGCCCTTGAGACAACACAAATTAATTTAAGACTCAGGGAGTTTTGCAAAACAAATGAATGTAGTTAAAAAGGGTAAAAATCCTAAAAAACATACTATGGTTTGGAAAAATGAATCTTCTAATATATAGATATCACATGCATCTTTGTATGATGAAAAATAAAAAGTAGTATCAAATATTAGACCTTGTCTTGTCATATCAGTTTGAACATCATGTCATTATGATAGGCTATCGTGAGAGAAACATTTAGGCTGTGTGTGTGTGTGTGTGTGTGCGCAGAGAGATTTATAGGTTCAGGTCTCTGTCTGTATATTTACAATCTCACGGCCTGAGCAGATCCACAGTTCAAGAGCAGGGCTCTAGTCCTCCTTATACACAAACAATCTGAAACGAACGTATAAACCTTTTTGACTACAAATTCTATTCATATAAACAAACCTCCATGCTAATTTTCCAAAGCATTGGGTCTATGTGTCATCACTAGAAAGGTCTGAACTCTCAACAATAATATTGCCCACTTATGTTCATTCAACTAAACTGTGGATTTTAATTAAGATTTTAAGTCTCTTATGCTCACCAAGGCTTCAAAAATACAGTAAAAACAGTAATATTGTAAAATAGTATTAGAATTAAAAAAATACTGTTTTCTATTTTAATATGTTTAATTAAGCTATTTATTCCTGTGATGGCAAAGCTAAATTTTCGTTAGCTATTACTACACTTTACAAAAAAAAATGCTGGGTTGTTTCAACCCAAATTTGGGTCAAATATGGACAAACCCAAATGCTGGGTTAAAAATTACAGTTGAAAGTGAAAGTTGAAGTTGGGTTTACATTTTAAATGACATTTTTAACCCAACATTTGGGTTTGTCCATATTTGAACCAAATTTGATTTGAAACAACCCAGCATTGTTAGAGTGTAGAGTCTTCAGTGTCACATGAGCATACAAAATGCAATATTGTTGTTTTTCCACAGTATTTTTGATCAAACAAATGCATCCTTGGAGACTAAGTCAATTAAACATATATTTTACTATATTTCAGATATGCAGTGCGGAAGAATATTGCATTGACTTGAAGAAAGAAAATCTATACTCCAAACAATGCTGGGTTGTTTAAACCCAAATTTGGGTAGAATATGGACAAACCCAAATGTTGGGTTAAAATGTAATTTAAAATTTGAACCCAACTTCAACTTTCACTTTTAATTGTACTTTTTTTTTTTAATTGCATTTTTAACCCAACATTTGGGATTGTCCATATTTGACCCAAATTTGGGTTGAAACCACCCAGCATTTTAAGAGTGTACTTTGTTTTTCCTGAATCAATGAGTTAATTATCTCAGAATTACAAGATCATTTTTCATGGAAAAAAAAAGTTTTTGCTCTGAATTAATGACTTGATTATCTCAAAAACTCAACAATTCACAAAAACAGAGTGAAAACTTTTTTCCATGAAAAATTATCTCGTAATTCTGAGATAATTAATTTGTTAATTCAGAAAAACAGAGTAGATTTTGTTTCCTCAAGTGAATGCAATACGCTTCCATATTGCAGCATACTTGTCAAAAATTAAAGTTAACACTTCAACTGGGTACCAAGTCCAGTAAATCTACCCCTAAACCTTAACACGTGTATATATGATATGATCCAGTACTTTCTTAGGTAAGTACACATAAGAGCATTTTGGAACAAACCCCCTAAAGAGTTCAACAAAACCCGTCAAACCCTGAGCAGTGTGACATATAGAGTCCTGGCTGACACCCGCTCTCCATAATCCCCTAAAACACACAAACTCTGAAAGCAAGCACACAGGGAGATCCAGCTTACATCTCCATTTCTTTCATACTTTTTCTGGGACGCACACATACAGGGAATGATAGATTGCCTCTACGCTAACAGCATTAGCCGGTGTGCTGAGGGCAGACGGACGGCTGAGATCTTCGGCTCGTGAAGCCTGCAGACTCGGACCCAACGGTTAAGACGCAGAGCATTAAATAACACAACAGATGCATGTTTATTTATCCAGCCCCCGGGCCAGCTCGACTGGTGAGTGCATCAACACCGGGGACATTTCCATGCAAGCAAATGGCGCATGTCATGGGTGGAGCAAACATGAATATGGCTGAGAGGGTTTTTTAATCAAGAGACAATACTTGATTTTTTTTAACCCCGCTCCCTCCCTCCCTCCTATTGTGTTTTTGCGTACTGGCTTTTTGCCTTCTGGCTTCTGAAAGCCTTTGAAAGGGGTTGTTCTTACTCTTTATCTTCATGTGTGTTGGGATTAGTTTGTCCCTAAGTTAAATGTGACATAATTTCCCTTTGGGGACAGTTGGAATATTGATTCATAAATAAATAAGTAAGTAAATAAAAAAAGAATTGGTAACACTTTATTTTAAAGTGCCCTTGTTACATATGTTACATGTACTAACCATAGTAATAACAGTAACTAACCCTAAAATAAAAATGTAATTTTTACGGTAAAAAAAAAAAAAAACAGCAGCTGTGGTTGCCAGAACTTTACTGTGAAAAATACAGTAGGAACGTAAATGGTTTTACGGACTTAACTTAAAATTTACAGTAATAAACTGTATTTAATTTTCTGATCAAATGTTGATTTACCAACCTTTTGAAAACTTGATATCTGTTTTGTACCATTGTAATACACTGACAACCACCAATCATCACAGTTAACTTTCTGTTAACCAACAGTTTTGGTCTTTTACCGTAAAAATCACAATTATTTTTTTAAAGTGTATGAAGTACATTACAGTACAGTACTTAATTTACACTGTTACATGGATACCTTAAATTAAAGGGTTACAATTTATTTTGTGTCATTGTTACAGTGTACTAGTATATTTAAGTACTGAGTTATAATAATTAACAACATATACTTGATTGAGGCTTAATTTAATCTAATTATGCATAATTTACAGTTACAGTAAGTATGCAACAAATGTAACAAGGACACTGTAAAATCAAGTGTTACCAAATAAAGACTAACCAATTTATTTGAAGGTTACACAGGTGTTACGGTGTAATTACACAAATAATCACCGAGCAATATTAATTTGTACTTGTGTTTTTGTAACATGTAACGTGTGACTACATCATGTAAAAAAATAAAGTGTTACAAAACATAATTATAAAACTGAAAAATGTTTCCTTTAGGAGTATGGTTAAGGTTTAGGTCAGAATTAATCGGTAGTGTTTTTTTATTTGCTTTGTGTGTGTGTGTGTGTGTGTGTGTAGTAAAACTTGAAATCGCCTACAGACAACTGTCCCCATGAGGAAACCGGCTCAATAAACACATTAAAAAATGCCTGAATAAAAATCGTAAAAAGCAAAAAAGGGTTAGGGGATGAAAAAACATATTTAGCTAAGTGTAATACGATAGAAGTCTCTGATAAGTCCTCATTTAGATAAGTAAACGTGCGTGTGTGTGTGCGCGCGTGTGAAAGTCTCTCTCCCTCCACTAATCATGCCGGTGTATTCATGGCTTTGCTTTTCTTCCAGCTCTCTTCATGCCAGCAGAGCTCCAGCCGTGGCCACTCACTGCAGCTTTTCACTGTGCAGACAAAAAGAGGCGACACGGCGCGGCCACGAATAATGCGGTCAGAAAACGCACTGAGAGGAATTGCTGTGTTTTATGAGCCATTAAAATTTTATTCATCCCTCCACTGAAGCAGGTTTTGGCCAGGGGTCGTCATGCTTTAAATAAACTCGAGTCACTCCAGCACTTCACCCCGAATCTTGCCTTCAGACTCAATGGACTGTTTATCAGTGTTTGCTATAGGGAGAGCATCACTATTACTCTTTCTCATATACTTATGGATCTGAACGAACCCTTAACACTAAGAAACATACTTGTCCAACACCATTTGTGCTTCTGACACAAATGATACCTCATGTGACTGAGTAGAGGTGCTATTAGTTTTTTCAAGCAATCAGACTTAAAATTGTCCTATTGGAAAAAAAAAAGGCCAAGGACTGACATGGAAGAAGGGAGCTGTCTAGAAAGCAATACATAGAGACTTATCAGACTGGGCCAGTAAACAATCACTTAGCAACCGCAGAGAACACCATAGCAACCACAGAAGCAATGCTGAAAACAACTCCATTCACATTTTCTTTTACTAATGTACAGGTGTGTGTGTGTGTGTGTGTGAGAGAGAGAGAGAGAGAGAGAGAGAGAGAGAGAGAGAGAGAGAGAGATCAGTCTGAAGGTGTGAACAATGCCTTTCTATAACCTTATGTCTTTTAGAGTCGAGTGCACTTTTAAAACTAAAGGTTTCAAGCAGGGAACGGAGCTTTAAAAGAACCCTTTTTTGGTTCCCCAAAGAACCTTTCTGTAAAAGAACCATTTTTTCCTAGTGTGAATGAGATTTAAACCTTTTTTTTTCTACCACAAAGCACCTTCAGTGGATGTAAAAGGTTCCCTTTATTTAAGAGTGTATCACCAGTGCTGTCCACACTCTTAGAAAAAAGGGTTCTATATATGAAGCATAGGGTTCTTTAATTAAGTCCAAAGAACCTTTTATGCTAAAAAAAAAAGTTCTATAATGACAAGAAACAACCCTTTTGGCACTAAGGTTCTTTATAGGCTATTATTCACTCATATATTACATTATTCTGCAACATTTTGCAGTTGTAATTAAATTATTGTTTATTGAACTGTTGTAGTAACTTAATATCACATTTTAATCATGCTGATTTTTGGAGGAGAACAACTGAATTATAAACTGAAATTAAAAAAAAATTAAAAACTGAATTAAATGATATATATATATATATATATATATTCTAACCCCCATATCTTAAATTTTGTGATCATTAACATGCATTCATAAATAAAGTATATATATATATATATATTTTTTTTTTTCTAACCCCCATATCTTAAAATTTGTGATCATTCACATGCATTCATAAATAAAGTTTAGGGTTTTGATGTTTGTCAATAATAATCCGGAAAGGACAAAACAAATAATAATGAATGAACCCAAAAGGTTCCATAATAGAACCTTTTTCCTGCAAGGGTTGTTATTATTGAACCCTTCAAAAGGGTTCTGTATAGAACCTTAGGGGTTCCAAATACGTAGCGCTGATAGAACCTTTTAAGGTTCTATATAAGAGTGCACTGGTATCCAGTTGGGCGCTTGGCTCGCATGTGCTGACCCTCCCCTCAACTCTGACTCTTGACCCGCAGAGGTATCTGTCATGACAGGAGACTGCTTAACACAAAACTCTGGCCGCTTCCAAGCGAGAGGAGAAAACAAGCCACAAACACACACACACACACACACACACACACACACACACACACACACACACACACACACACACACACACACACACACACACAGTGGATTCCTTTATACCAGCCCTCCTCTTTTGTTTTGGACTGAAGAACGTGTTGCCTTTCTCTCTATCCCCCCCTCCCTTCTGCTTTCTTCCCCTCTCCTTTTTCTTTTCTTTTCTTTCTTTTTCCCCCCCTGCGCCAAGCAGTGTTCTCGTTCCGCAGCAGGTAGTGGCTGGAAGCAGCAGGATTTTGGGAGATTGTAAGAGAACGCCTTAATGAGCTGAAGGCCTCCTTGGCTGGAAACAAATGTATGCAAATGAGATGCACAACCCGAAAAAAAAGGATGGTGGTCCAAGAAGAGAAGACGAACCGCAGATGACTGAGAGAGGGAGTGAGCGGGCCCCCCTCCCCAAACCCGCACCAGGATGAGCTCTGCTATCTCTCTCGTCTGAGAACTGGTAACAAAAGCACATTTTCTCATCCTCCACTGCGGGCGACACTCTTTCCGGCTTTTGCTCAATTACACCCGGTGGAATCGTGCTTAACTAGTTCAGTTAATCAGGAGTCAGAGTGAAGTTGGATCTTGATTCCTCTAGATATATGCAATCAGGTGTAGTTAGAATAATTGGAAATGTCAAGAGTATCCTTATGGATAGGGATGTTGGCAGAAAGAATGATTGATTGTTTTGCTGTATGTAATTTTGGCACATTAAATTTGAAATTTAATTCTTTGAGCCAATGCTTATAACTCATATCACGTTTTATTAGCTGATGGGGAAAAAAATGTGATGTTTGTTATGGATTTTATAAATCAATAAAGGTGTTTTTTTTATATTATTTATTTGTATGGTTTTATTTTAACACAAAAATACATACATTTAAAATAAATAATATATTGAATATATAATGTTTGCATATGATGCAAATTAATTTGCTTACATTTAAGAAAATTAAGGCAGTGTAATTTTTTTAACAAACAATCAGTATCGATAAAGAGCTTTAATTTCTCTTGTAACTGAATTTGTGGAGAGTCACAGTTTTATGAAGCGTGTCGTCTTTAGTGTACAGAATTTTTTTTTTTTAACTGATATTATATTTGCATTTTTAATGCGTTTTTTTTTCCGGTTAAACATCATTTTAAAATTGTAAAGAATGTTATTATTAAACATTTTGGAATTAGCTAGTCTGTATCGTTTTTAAAACAAATTCTCGTTTAAAAATTCAAGCAACTGAGGGCTGATTTTGAAAATCGAGTTATTTAACAAAGCGAGAATATGCTTTAGGTCTAAAGGTGATATTAAAAGTGACAATCATTTCAAAGTCTATTATGTTTTATAATATATGTCTAATATATTATATATAAATTTAGCATTAATAATAATGTTTACTATTTATTCATTTTGGCGCATCTTTAAATCGAAAAATAGAATAGAATAGAATAGAATAGAATAGAATAGAATAGAATAGAATAGAATAGAAAATGTTTAGTAAAATTCATGGCAACATACGTGTCATTTTGGGTACAGCATTTCAGCCTGCAGTAATGTTATTTGAGGGTGTTTGTCAGCGATGTCGATGGGTATCGCCAGCGCTGCGATTATTTCTCGTAACGCATCCGTCTTATTTGACCGCTTCTAAACGACAGACATCGAGTGTCAACTGAAGGATTCACAGAAGAGCTGTGCGCGCGCGACACAAAAACAGAAATGTGCAGAATCTGACTCCCTCGCGTGCCCGCGGCTATAGACACAGAAAAGAGAGAGGAGAAAAAAAGAAAAGAAAAATGCAGCCCTTTAGTGAGAACATTCGAGAGGCACCTGATGATGGCGAGTTTGACATGTGTTAATTGCTCAACAGCTCTCCTCATTAGGGGTTTTGGAATTGTTGAAGTGCTGCAGGGCGGAGAGCTGATGTCTGTCCGAATCAATTTACAGCTCAACACACGCCATTATATCAGTATTCAGAGGATTCTACATTTTAGCGTATTTTTTCTCTGAATTGTTAAAAAAGGTTTTATGAAATATTACTGCATATAGGCTATAATGATTGTAATATTTTATTATTTAAAATTTTGATCATGGAGGCTATAGTCTGTCTGTCTGTCTAAATATCCATCCATCCATCCGTTTATTGACTATATATTTTAATATTGTACATTTTGCTCATATACATGTACAATTTGTTTACAGAAACAACCCAGCATTTTTTTAGTGTACATATTAAAATCGTAAATTTTGCTCATATATATATATATATATATATAATTTAATCTCTCTATATCTATCTATCTATCTATCTATCTATATATCTATCTATCTATCTATCTATCTATCTATCTATCTATCTATCTATCTATCTATCTATCTATCTATCTATCTATCTATCTATCTATCTATCTATCTATCTATCTATCTATCTGTCTATCTGTCTGTCTGTCTGTCTGTCTATCTATCTGTCTATCTGTCTATCTGTCTGTCTATCTATCTGAATATCCCCATTATCTATCTATCTATCTATCTATCTATCTATCTATCTATCTATCTATCTATCTATCTATCTATCTATCTATCTATCTATCTATCTATCTATCTATCTATCTATCTGTCTATCTGTCTGTCTGTCTGTCTGTCTGTCTGTCCAAATATCCCCATTATCTATCTATCTATCTATCTATCTATCTATCTATCTATCTATCTATCTATCTATCTATCTATCTATCTATCTATCTATCTATCTATCTATCTATCTATCTATCTATCTGTCTATCTGTCTGTCTGTCTGTCTGTCTGTCCAAATATCCCCATTATCTATCTATCTATCTATCTATCTATCTATCTATCTATCTATCTATCTATCTATCTATCTATCTATCTATCTATCTATCTATCTATCTATCTATCTACTCTATCTATCTATCTATCTATCTATCTATCTATCATCGGGTTGATCTATCTATCTATATGTCTGTCTGTCTATCTGAATATCCCCATTATCTATCTATCTATCTATCTATCTATCTATCTATCTATCTATCTATCTATCTATCTATCTATCTATCTATCTATCTATCTATCTATCTATCTATCTATCTATCTATCTATCTATCATCGGGTTGATCTATCTATCTATATGTCTGTCTGTCTATCTGAATATCCCCATTATCTATCTATCTATCTATCTATCTATCTATCTATCTATCTATCTATCTATCTATCTATCTATCTATCTATCTATCTATCTATCTATAGTCTTTAGTCTTTTTTATTGTATTGTAATGTTGCACACTACACCTTGCACAGTGGTTTCCCATGTAATTTCTCCAATGTCTGTCTGTATGTCTGTCTATCTGAATATCCCCATTATCTATCTATCTATCTATCTATCTATCTATCTATCTATCTATCTATCTATCTATCTATCTATCTATCTATCTATCTATCTATCTATCTATCTATCTATCTCTTTAGTCTTTAGTCTTTAGTCTTTTTTATTGTACTATTGTATTGTAATGTTGCACACTACACCTTGCGCAGTGGTTTTCCGAGTAATTTCTCTAATGGCTGAATTCCTGTTTCTAGTTATCACGAATGTTTCCAGTTCCCGGCTCTCATTTGCCCCCCGCAACAATGAAACGCGTCATGTATCAGGATCCATTCCTCTGGTAAATTACTTGTTACCTGCTGGCATTTATTTATGTGGCTGTGAATTATAAAGCTTTGTTATTGCTCTGCCTTGGGTGAATTGTTTATGACACCAGTAATCGGAGTAATTGTTATTGTTGAAATGACCTGTCAGCTGGCCCTTGCAGCAGAGCTTGTCCTACTGACAGATAGTGACAGCAGAGAGGACTCCTGGACCCGCACCTCTGATGAGTTCTCCGCTGATAATAAGGAGCGCCGGGCCCCTGATAATTCGCCTGTCAATGCCGCCTGCACATCCCAGATCCTCAGCCAAATTGTTGTCATTCATTTTGACAAAGACAGCAAAAAGAGAGAGAGGGAGAGGCAGAGAGAGAGAGAGAGAGATTACCAAAATAAATTAATTTGTTCACACTTACTTCCCCCATCTCTGGGAGGCTGCTCTCCAACACGACTCGTAAATCGTGCCTGTCTCGAGCTCACCCGTTGGCTCACCTGTGAATGCTTTCGGATCATGCCTGAGCGTTTACGAAGCCGTGTCATGCCTGATTAAAAATCTCCGTCAACTTTCCAAAAAAAAAAAAAAAAAAAAACACCAGGCAGAGTGATTTTACCACAGTTCAGGCGGTAGAATTTGACCAGAGTCAGATTTCAGAAGCTCTTGCTCTACTCTAGACATATGGCATTGGCAGGTCAGTCTGACTGTGCTGGCGGCCAGATCAACCTCAGAGAGGCTGGAAATCATAATCAATGTCATCGAGTCCGAGTGTTGCTTACAGGAGACGTCAGCCTGCGTCATATCGGCCTTTCCCTGCATGCGTTCAAACAAATCTGGAGTGTTTATGTGTTAAATTCTCTTTCCATTTTCTTTAAGAAGCACGACGCCGAGTTTAATTGACGTGTAGCGTTTCTGCTTTATCCTCGCAGCCAAAGCTCACACTCATCAATAGCGGATGAAATCACAAGCAACGCGATCCATCATATTTAATTGGGCCTTTGAGTTCCCAGTAACAATCTTTATTATTTCCTGAACCTATGAAAATCAAGGAACTATTATTTATCGAATCGTTTATTTTGTGTCTCTCCTGCTTTGAGTTTCTTAGAACCTTGTCATTTATGACAATTGCTCACCTAATCCCACAATATGGTTCACCTCAAAGAAAAGGAAACAGACCAAATCTGAAATGGAAGTTTATGATAAATATTCTTTGAAAAGTCATAGCATGGAAATCAGAAGACTGTGTGAAATTAGTTCTGCGGGGTCCGATTGATGATATGACGTGGGTAAGGCTCAAATGACAGGTGATGACAGAGGCTTGATTGCGGAGATTTTTTTATTTGGGATTTCTAGACAGAGTGATGTCAGTGCATGAAATAGCGCTTTTATTTTTATGATTATTGCACTTAAAAGAACGCCCCCCCCCCCCCCCCCCAGTCTTCAAAATAAAATGGCGAAGATTTGACCGTATTTCATTGCAGATAAAAGCTCACACAGTCCCCTCCTGTTTTTTTTTCTTCTTTTTTTAAGCTTTCATTTTTTATTCAAATGATACCATTAACAATCTATTCATTTATCAAGGATGCAAAAATTAGGTTTTAAACAATGCCATTAATTAATTATTGTTTCCAGATGCAGCATGCACAGCAAAGTTGATTATGGTGATTTGAATATAACACAAGCCCACACAGATGGTAGACTTTAGGAAAGAGAAGCCTATTTAAATAGGCTAGCAGACATTAATGGCGATAATGATTTATTTGTCCAGTCTGGCTTTTAATGATATTGTTATTCGACAGTTATGTGCATCCTTATATCCCAACTCTCCAACATTGCATGATCTCTTTATCTAGTCCGTGTAATGATTTGTAAAATGATCACATAGTGTACATTTAAAAAGCAAAATGTGAAAAATCTTGCGGTTGAATTGAATTTATAGCGAAAAAGATAGCATAAAATCATTATTCACCACATGGCTATAAAGGTGCTAAATTATGATTTTTAATAATCTGCATATATGCAGAAATGTTCTTTCATTGTGAGAATCCGAGGCACATGTTGAGTGCTGAACCGTGGCTGTCCATGTCCACATCTGTTTTTTATTAATAGCACTATTTTTACAGAGAAACCTCTTCAAGAGAAAAGGCCGAGCTGTGTAGGTGAGTTTCATCGTCTGATGAGGCGTGGGGTCTCCACAGGGTCAGGCACACCATGACACCTCCACCATCTGCCCCACCTCCCTTCCCATCACACACACACACACACACACATGCACACACTCCCTATTGCATTGTGAGAAATAAGCAGTGAATTTTACTGTGTGTGTGCAATACAGTATTTATTCCTTTAATCCATCTCGACTGACGTTTCCTATGGGAAGAACAGAGGCTGGTTAACCTGTCAGTGTTTAATCAGCGTGATATGAATGAAGGTTGTTGTGGTGAGAGTTGGCCAGATGCTGTCAATAAGATTTGCTTAGGGCAATATTTGGGATATGATTTGGTGAGATTACCTGAATAGACACCTTCTTTTAAAGGTATATTTTACCTAAAACAAAAATTCAATGTTCAGATTGAAAAAATTGTCCATTGATGATTGTGTTTTCTTGCGTCAAACGTGATGTGCCATTTTGAATATTCAGAAAATATTAAAGTAAATGTCTGTTGGCAAAATGCTTGCGTTCCACCACCAAAAAAAATAAAATAAATAAAATAAAATAATTAACATACATGCACATTTTATTGGGACGTTCCTTAGACATAATGATTTTTATACTCTACAAACTGCACATTCTCTCCCCTTACACTAACCCTAATTCTAAACCAACCCATTACAAAACTTTCAGCATTTTTACATTTTTTAAAAAAACATCACTTAGTATACAATAGTATAAGCAGTTTTCCTCTGATGTAGGATATTTCCATCTTTGTGGGGACATTTTGTCCTCATAATGTTGTTTTTAACAGCCCCCCCCCCCCACACACACACACACACATATAAAATAGTTTGCTGCAATTAGTTATAATAACTTAAAATTTGTTGAATATCCAACTTAAAGTAGTTCACTTTTAAAAAAGCTTTTGCTGATAATTTACTCACACCCATGTCTTTCTTTCTTCAGTCGAAAAGAAATGAAGGTTTTTGATGAAAACTTTCCAGTAATTTTCTCCATATAATGGACTTCAATGGGAACCAAACAGTTCAAGGTCCAAATGATAGTTTCAGTGGCAGCTCCAAAGGGCTTTAAACAATACGAGACGATGAATACGGGTCTTATCTAGCGGAACGATCGCTCATTTCAAAAACAAATAACAAAGTTTAAGTTTTATAAGCACAAATGCTCACCTTGCTCTGTTCCGTGATGAGCGTTTGTGACACTCCTGTTCAAACTCCCGTTCGAACAAATCTTTTTTCGAGTCATGACTCGAAGGGTCCTAGATAAGACCCTTATTCATCGTGCGGTGTCGTTTAAAGCCCTTTGAAGCTGCACTGAAACTCTCATTTGGACCTGAACCGTTTGGTTCCCAATGAAGTCCATTATATGGAGAAAATCCTGGAATGTTTTCATCAAAAACCTTCATTTCTTTTTGACTGAAGAAAGAAAGACAATGACATTTTGGATGAGATGGGGGTGAGCAAATTATCAGCAAATGTTTTTTTCTCTAAACTTAATATTTTAAGTCAAGCATTAACACTGTTTTTAAGTTGAAACACATTATTTCTTATTCTAATGTTGCATTTTAAGTTGTGATAAATAATCACAACAGTCATTTTTTGTAGGGGACGATGACGACATTTTCGGTTTTGGCTGAGCCATTCCTTTTGATAGAGAGAGGCAGAATGAGGACGCAAGACTGCCGCCATGCTTTGTGTGTGGGAGCAGGTGCCAGAAGAGAGGCTAATAAACACCAGCTACAAGCTGGATACTCTCTCCAAATAATGTCTTTTGGCTATGGCCGAGCCATTGATGTAACAATACCGCGTTTCGGTAATGACGCCCATGTCGGGCATCAGTTACGGCTCTCCCCGCAGTTGGCATTGGCTTTCAGTCGCTCTCCGTCCATCTCACTTTTGGTTTTGGCTCTTGCCGTCTCTTCCTAGTTCTCACCTTGCCGTCTTTCTCTTCTCTCTCTCAGCATCTCGTCTGTGGATGCGATGCAGGCCAGTTGGGACTTAATCAGAACCAGATGGACACGGTGTCGAAATTGTCCAAAAGGGTCTGAGAACGTGGGGAGCTGTCAGGCCTGTGGAGAGAGTGGAATTCTTCAGTAATAAAACGTGGATTTATCACCTCTCTACCACAGTCGTAGCCCTTTCTGTTGAGAGCCGATAGAGAGAGGGAGGCCACTGTCCATTATCCTCGCAGAACTCCGGCTCGGCTCCTCAGCAAGACCCGAACTATAGCAGCCTTGGGTGAAGGCGCATTAACCGAGAGCTTTCGCCTCCCCTACTGAGTCAAATGAACCTGCTAAAATAGCCGCTTTTCACAATAGGCTGTGTAATTGAAACCAGAATGTGGAGGATTTGATAAATTGCTTGACCCTGTAGGAATGTTAGAGCTGTAAATTTTTAGTGCATTTTGGTTATGTGTTTGGGTAAATGCATGTCTGTTCATGTGTCTTTCGGCGCGCGAGTGCGTCTGTGTTTTTATTATTTTTAATAGTAATGGCTTTTCACTGTCGTTTTAGAAAGGGCACGCACACACACACACACACACCAAACCTTTGTGGGCCTTAAAGTACCTTTCCATTTTAAGATCAAATGGTCCATAAATCTTCCCAACTCTATGGAGTTCCTTCACATACTTGCTGGTTTACATTAAAGATCGAAAAATCCTTGGAAGGCAAACCATCCAATGCTTTTTTGCAGCATCAAAAGATTTAGGGGCATGCAAACCGAAAATTGCACTCTTCACATGAAAAACAATATGAAAGCGAGTGATATAAAATAGGAAAACTAAGTAATTTTTATTGCAAGTGAGTACAAATATTTTGATAACACTTTATTTTACAGTGTCCTTGTTACATATGTTACATGTAGTGATAACAGTAAACTACTGTAAAAAATAATCCTCTAAAAAAAACGGTAAACTACTGGCAGCTGTGGTTGCCAGCATCATACCGTAACACTATGTGTTAATGTTTTTTGTGTTACAGCATATAGTTTTTAAAGTTTTATACTGTAGCTGACAATATGGTACTTAGCTGTTAATATTAAAAACAGTAATGGTAAACTACACTGTTAGACCTTACCAGGTTTTTTACAGTAAAATACTGGCAACACTGTTGCCAGTAATTTACTGTAAAAATGCACTAAAACTCAGGTTAACTAAAAAAATACAACTTATTAGTTTTAGTGCATTTTTACAGTAAATTACTAGCAACAGTGTTGCCAGTATTTTACTGTAAAAACCTGGTAAGGTCTAACAGTGTAGCTGCCAGTAGTTTACCGTTTTTTTACAGGATTATTTTTTTTTACAGTATATTCTTACATGCAACTAACCATCGACCAAATCCAAATCCTATAGTGAGCACAGGTAGTTAACTTAGTACTTAAAAATATAACGACCCTGTAACAATGACACCTTAAAGTGTAACCCAATTTTCTTAACAGTTTTGTATTTATATAGGTCATGCGTCGTCCACGCCGCAGATAGAAAACGATCAATCCGTTGGGGCGCTGCGAGGTCAACGCAGTGTAAACACAGCGCACGGCACGATTTATGGCGTTTGCTGCGGCTACAACCAGAGGTCTGTATATTTTCACATCATAATTGCTTTTTGCAGCTTTTCAATCACTGAGAGCTCTTTTTGTTTTGTCCCTCACCCTATTCTAAAGACTGAAGCATACACAACGACCCAGGGGTATTTTCACCTCATTCTTAATTCTTAATTTCAACTCGAGTCTTAATATATGCCACGTCTTTCTTCTCTTTTTTTTTCAGAGTCAAATGAATGGTGCAGCCCTGTTAAAAGGACCACATCACACTTGAGACTTTGTACCGCGGGGTTTCTCACTTGTTGACAGTAGTTACCTGTGCCCTGGCAGACCCTTGGCCCTGGGATAAAATGGCTTCTATCATGGGCCAGACACATAAATATTTCCCTTTCTATTTTCCAAAATAGCTTTTAATTTAACAAGTTTTATGGCTCTAATATTAAGTGCATGTGTTTTACAAGACACTGTGTCCTCTGAGTCACCCCTTGGTTTTTCGGCTGCTTTTTTACCTTATGGGGAAGGGGGGATGTTTGGCTGGGCCTCTACCAGGCACTCCCCCATGCTCCCCTTGGCCTGGGCCTCTCCTTCTATGGGGGACGGCCATGTAGAGCGTCTAGGATTAAGGGACGGGCAACTCCCTCTGTCCGCACTAGTGTGTTCTGGCCTGCTGACCTCTCCCTTGGGGATCCGAAAGTCCAAAAAACCTCTCAATCACTAAAGTTCCCGCGCGATGGGGATTCCATGTGTAGACAGGACTAGGAAAAGAATGGGCTCTCGAAGGTTACAATAAATATAGATGTCCCTTGATTTTAACCACGGTTAGCATTACGTTTCTAACAGCACCCTGGTTATGGATTTAGCACTAGGTAACATTCAGTAGTGTGTGTGTGTGTGTGTGTCATATTGATGTCAAGTTGTTCTCTCTGTCAAGATTAAGTGTCTGTTTGCTTTTTGCTCACATGATGCAGTTTGATGAATAAAAAAAGCTCAAAAACTTGATCCCTGTTTAAAAAGAGGGATGGAAACAACTATTTTCCCAATAATGGAAACCTGACATCATTTACTCATCCCCATATTGTTCCAAACCAGTACAACTGACTTTTTTTCCAGGGAAAACCAAAGCAGAAATTTTGAAGAATGTTGCTGTTGCTCTTTTCCAAGTAATTACGGTAACACTTTACAGTAAGGTACACTAGCTTTAACTACATTAGTTAACATGAACTAAGAATGAACAATACTACTTCAGCATTAATCTTTGTTAATGTTAATTTCAACATTTACTAATGTTTTATTAAAATCTTGTTAACATTAGTTAATGCACTGTGAACTAACATGAACAAACAATGAACAGCTGGATTTGTATTAACTAACGTTAACAAAGATGAACAAAAACAGTAACAAATGTATTGCTCATGGTTAGTTAATACATTAACTAATGTTTAATAAAAGAACCTTATTGTAAAGTGTTACCGTAATTACAATAAATGGTCACTAGAGCTTTTGAGCTTCAAAAAGGAAGAAAAAGCACAGTAAAAGTGATTCTGTCAGGGGAAAGATTTTAAGTGATAATTAGCCTACTTACAATTTGGTCAAATGAAGAAATATCAAATTACTTTAGAAGATTTGGAATATAATGTACCCATCATATGGACCATTTTTAATTTTATTACAGTCTTTTTAAAGACGTGAAGGTGATTAAATGGTTCATTTCAAAATGTTCATCCTCTAATGTCCTAAAACAGCATATTTTGTCATTGTGAACAGGTAAATGTAAAATATTAAAATATTAAATTTTTAATTTGTTTGTTTGTAAAATGTAGGTCCCTAATTTTTTTTTTCGGATTTATGTTACGATAAAGTTAAGATTAAAAAGTCTTGTACTGTTATTGTGTTATTTTTATTCTTATAGGCAAATATGGTTGTCAAAAAAATGAATAATAATTAATAAATTATGAAGTATTCAAAAAATCCAAAGGTTAACAAAGATGTGCAGGAATACCCAGAAATACCAAGGGACCTCTCAAAGTGCTGTAAATAATGATAAAATGATATATATGTACTAATTTATTAAAAGTGTTGATACATAACTTGAAATGGGAGTGATGAGTTTTAATTGGTTCTGATTCTTATTCGTGTGTTTATGGGAAGTATTCTGATATTGCTACTGAAAGGAATAATGAAATAATAACCTTATTTTCTCATGCTGTGACCATAGTTTCAGCTCCACAGCAAGAGTTAGCAGAAACTATTAGAAACTATTCACACATATGTATTTTATCTGTCAACATCAGGGACCAATTCAAATAAGTGATTTTTTAAGAACACATGCAAATGATTCACAGTATATCTTGCATTTATCAAGCATATTCTCACTGGTTGTCAATGATTTCTTTTGTTTTCATCTTTCATTTGATCTCTCTCTTGGTCTGTGCTCCTGATGTATAAATTCTTTTGATTATTTCGCAAAACAATCTTTTGATAATTCCATTATTCCTATAGCGTCTGCTGATTGTGAATGCATCATGAGCTTGCAATCAGATTTTCGACATGCCTCAATCTCACTAGAGCATTTAATCATAAACATTGATTTTATTTTAAATCAAACAAGACTTTTGACATGGGCGAGGGATGGATAGATGAATTCATGAGGATATAAAAGCCTACAACCTGAGCAAGATAAGAAGCTCCATCATCTGTAGGCACATGTAGAATAAACAATAGAGGTTTTCTTCACAGAAAAAAACAAACACCCTCTCACACATACATTTCCAGCGAGCTCCTGAAATTCAGCATGTCATAAATCTACCCCTCTGAATACGGCTGGCATGTTTTAAGGTTGCTTTGTCCATAATGCCATATAACATAAGCACACTGCAGTTGATTGGTAGACATAAACATTGACTGCGTCCCGGACGCAGTTTAGCACCCAGCTACAATTCATCGGTAAACTGAACTGCAGCTGTAAGTGAAAAATCAAGGTCTGTTGTCCCAAGAGTGGGAATGGGCTACACTATCACATCGAGAGGACGGGATATAAAAGCATTCAGCATTTTCTTTTTGAAATATTTGAAATACTTTTGTCTAAGGCGGCATTTGTCTAGTCATATTTCCTAAAATGGTATTTAAAGGGATAGTTCACCCAAAAAATAAAATTAGCTCACCCTCATGTCATGTGTATATGACATTCTTCTTTCAGACGAATACAATCGGAGTTATGTTAAAATATGTCCTCGCTCTTTCAAGCTTTATATTGGCAGTGAATGGACATTTCTGTTTTGAAGTCCATAAAAGTGGATCCATCCATCATAAAAGTGCATCTATCCATCATAAAAGTGCATCCATCCATCAAGTGCATCTATCCATCATAAAAGTGCATCCATCCAATCAAGTGCATCTATCCATCATAAAAGTGCATCCATCCATGAAAAAGTGCATCCATCCATCATAAAAGTGCATCCATCCATGATAAAA
>NW_024121388.1:7937039-8189725 GCF_016745375.1 Pimephales promelas | reverse complement strand
CTCCACTAATCATGCCGGTGTATTCATGCTTTGCTTTTCTTCCAGCTCTCTTCATGCCAGCAGAGTCCAGCCGTGGCCACTCACTGCAGCTTTTCACTGTGCAGACAAAAAAGAGGCGACACGGCGCGGCCACGAATAATGCGGTCAGAAAACGCACTGAGAGGAATTGCTGTGTTTTATGAGCCATTAAATTTTATTCATCCCTCCACTGAAGCAGGTTTTGGCCAGGGGTCGTCATGCTTTAAATAAACTCGAGTCACTCCAGCACTTCACCCCGAATCTTGCCTTCAGACTCAATGGACTGTTTATCAGTGTTTGCTATAGGGAGAGCATCACTATTACTCTTTCTCATATACTTATGGATCTGAACGAACCCTTAACACTAGGAAACATACTTGTCCAACACCATTTGTGCTTCTGACAACAAATGATACCTCATGTGACTGAGTAGAGGTGCTATTAATTTTTTCAAGCAATCAGACTTAAAATTGTCCCATTGGAAAAAAAAAGGCCAAAGACTGACATGGAAGAAGGGAGCTGTCTAGAAAGCAATACATAGAGACTTATCAGACTGGGCCAGTAAACAATCACTTAGCAACCGCAGAGAACACCATAGCAACCACAGAAGCAATGCTGAAAACAACTCCATTCACATTTTCTTTTACTAATGTACAGGTGTGTGTGTGTGTGTGTGTGTGAGAGAGAGAAGAGAGAGAGAGAGAGAGAGAGAGAGAGAGAGAGAAGAGAGAGAGAGAGAGAGAGAGAGAGAGAGAGATCAGTCGGAAGGTGTGAACAATGCCTTTCTATAACCTTATGTCTTTTAGAGTCGAGTGCACTTTTAAAACTAAAGGTTTCAAGCAGGGAACGGAGCTTTAAAAGAACCTTTTTTTGGTTCCCCAAAGAACCTTTCTGTAAAAGAACCATTTTTTCCTAGTGTGAATGAGATTTAAACCTTTTTTTTTCTACCACAAAGCACCTTCAGTGGATGTAAAAGGTTCCCTTTATTTAAGAGTGTATCACCAGTGCTGTCCACACTCTTCTATATATGAAGCATAGGGTTCTTTAATCAAGTCCAAAGAACCTTTTATGCTAAAAAAAAAGTTCTATAATGACAAGAAAGAACCCTTTTGGCACTAAGGTTCTTTATAGGCTATTATTCACTCATATATTACATTATTCTGCAACATTTTGCAGTTGTAATTAAATTATTGTTTATTGAACTGTTGTAGTAACTTAATATCACATTTTAATCATGCTGATTTTTGGAGGAGAACAACTGAATTATAAACTGAAATTAAAAAAAATTAAAAAATGAATTAAATGATATATATATATATATATATATATTCTAACCCCCATATCTTAAATTTTGTGATCATTAACATGCATTCATAAATAAAGTATATATATATATATATTTTCTAACCCCCATATCTTAAAATTTGTGATCATTCACATGCATTCATAAATAAAGTATGTAAAAAATTGTAAGCCAGTACAACAAAAAAAATCTTAGTACCAATTTCCTTCAGTTTTTTTTTGTTAACTCAACTTTTGTAAATAATAGTTATACTAACTGAAATTAAGTTGTCACTCACACAAAAAATATTTAATTGTGTTAACTTAAGATTGTTAGTTTTGTGGAGAGGTGCAACTATTTTTTAACAAAACTTATTAAGTTGAGCCAATTCAACATTTTTGGTCTGTAGAACTCAATGTCTGAAGTTGAGTGAACAAAAAAATCCTATTGGAAATTGGAACTAAGCAATAATACGTTACGACTGGAAACTAAAATAACATTGCTTAAGTCAAAAACTGAAAACAGTGAGTCAATGTTAACAAAACATTTATTCTTGTTGAAGGCAACAAAGTACACTTACAAACTGTTAGAAAACTGTAAGTGTAATTTGCAACACTGAAATTGAAATAATACAATACTGCATCACAGTAAAACAGTTTTACACTGCCAATGCACATGAGGAACACAATCTTTCCAAATTTAAAAGACCATCCATCTACAAAGCAATGGACTTTACTAAACATGAAACATTTAAATATCACCTGAATCAACAGTATTTTCAATTTTGACATCAGTCATACACTGGAGGCTAAGGGGGTCCACCAAAAAGTATGCACAGAGAAGTCCAAATTAAACATGATTTAATGACTCGTAAATGTAAGTACACATTGATGGCCTAAGACACGAAACGAGCGGTTTGTGTGAGAAAACGAACAGTATTTATATCGTTTTTACCTTGTGTAATCCAAGTTCAATGAATCAGTTCAATGTTACGCCGGAAGTGATCACTCAATATTTACACGGAGATTTCGGAAGTTTTACCTTTTACTAAACATATTTAGATATACCGAAATCGTCTTCCAATGCGGTTTCCCGTATATCTAAATATGTTTAGTGAAAGGTAAAACTTCCGAAATCTCTGTATAAACAAAGAGTGACGTAGGCGCGCAAGCGATCACTTCCAGCGCATGCGCAGACCGAAGCGCCCGTGCCGTCAGATCATTTTGTCATGGCTATGATTACAAGAGGTAAAAACGATATAAATACTGTTCGTTTTCTCACACAAACAACTCGTTTCGTGTCTTAGGCCATCAATGTGTACTTACATTTACGAGTCATTAAATCATGTTTAATTTGGACTTCTCTGTGCATGCTCTTTGAGGTGAACCGATTGAGGACCCCCTTCACCTCCAGTGTATGACTGACAGACAACAACGGTTTGACCAAAAAATGTCAAAATTTAAAATGCTGTGGAAACAAAGACACCTACATCTTGGATCCCCTTGAGGTAAGCTAAAACATATCAAAAATTAATTTCAAAGTGAACTATCCCTTTAAACACTGCTGTTAAAACAGTATTACAAAACACTAAACACTAACACTGAGTATCGATTCAACCATGAAAATTGAAATACTGCAATAAAACAGTATTACAAAGCGCTAACACGGAATATGAAATGTAGCTGAAAAGTAGCAAATGTAAACATTTTAGAGAATTCAAGGCTAAGTCTTTAAAATTCAAATTTCACTAAACAATATACATTAAAGGGTTAGTTCACCCAAAAATGAAAATTCTGTCAGTATTTACTCACCCTCATGTTGTTCCAACCCCGTAAGACCTTCGTTCATCTTCGGAACACAAATTAAGATATTAAGATCGCTCCTGCATACAGTCCATAGGCTTCTTGAGGGACTGGCTCTTGCTGTCCTCGAAAAGTCATTAAAGACATCGTTAAAATAGTCCAAGTGACTACAGGGGCTCAATCTTAAGTTTATCAAACGACGAGAACACTTTTTGTGCGCAAAAAAACAACAAAAATAACGACTTTATTTCAACTATTCGTTTATTTCTCCCTCTGCGCGAGTCAGGTTACTAGTTTAATAGCCTAAGCTTCTGTTATTGTACGTCACACGCATCACACACACATGACCAGCGTCGGCCAATAGTGAGCCTACGTGTGACGTAGCTCTACGCAATCACACTACGTTAACTGACTACTGGCGTATGGAGAAGGAAGTGAATAGTTGAAATAAAGTCGTTATTTTTGTTGTTTTTTTGCGCACAAAAGTGTTCTCGTCGTTTGATAAACTTAAGATTGAGCCCCTGTAGTCACTTGGACTATTTTAACGATGTCTTTAATGACTTTTCGGGGACAGCAAGAGCCAGTCCATCAAGAAGCCTATGGACTGTATGCAGGAGCGATCTTAATATCTTAAATATCTTAATTTGTGTTCCGAAGATGAACAAAGGTCTTACGGGGTTGGAACAACATGAGGGTGAGTAAATACTGACTGAATTTTCATTTTTGGGTGAACTAACCCTTTAACATCCTAACAAACAACATCATTATGCCAAAGGTACCCACCAACAGTAAAATCATCTAAAACTCCCTAAATAGCAAGTAGCTTATTCTTTAGAGACTGGACTCTGTTGGTGCACTTTTCTCCCAATCCCACAAAGATGTTATGCACTGCCTCAAATGTATATTTTAGTCCTTTTGAATACTCAATGTTCAGCGCATAGAGAAGTCCAAAGAGTACCATGAAAGCAGTAGGAAAGTCAGGTAGGTCCTCCATGACGGCGGTTTCCTCAGGAATGATGGCGAAGTTTAGACATGTCTTTGTTGTCTGAGATAGTCCTCCATGACTTCAAGGATGCACAATTTCACACCTCTTGTGTAGGTTTCTTTCAAATCAGTGTCCTAAGAATGATATAAATTTCATTAAAAAATGGTTGTGCATATGTACAAAAAAAAAAGCTCAAACTCTTGCAAACAAAACATGGCACTGTGACAAGCAGCACAAGGATAAAAGCCATGTGATCAAGCTCACCTGCCTCGTTACTCACAAAAGGAGGTCCGGATGAATAAAAGGAAGAGCGAGAACAGTGCAAGATGAGTGAAGACCAGGCCTGGATTATTTATGTTACGTTTTATTTATGCGTCTCTTGACGAGTCCCTCAGAGAGGATTGCCGCTCAAACATAAACAAAACGTAATGTAAATAGTCTAAGCCTGGTCCTCTTACATCCTTCACTGTCATTGCTCCTCCTTTCATCAATCCAAAGCTCTTCTGTGAGACACTCGAAACTGGTGCTGCATGCAGGTGAATCTCCTTATCAACCATGTCACCGGCCTTACACCGTTCTCACTGCTCTCAGCCTCGTACTGCTTGCCACAGGCACAGTATGTGTTAAACTGATGTAAATACTTTTTACAACAAGCCACATGGAAACTGTCAGCACATTTATTAAATATAACCACACATTTCATAAAATAGCAGTTTTAAATGAAAATATGACATGAAAAAAAGCTAAAAACTTACCAGACAAGTCTTTGATATTGCATCACGCTCCCTGAGGTACAAAGGGAGTCCCCGTAAAGCTGTAGCGTGTCTGTGTGATAAGATATCTGTTGTCTAGAGGGAGATAAATTATTTTAATTATGATTTACTTCTACACGAATCCTTAAAGATCGTTTAAATAGACTTAAAAAAGAGTGTCACTGAAAATGTATTAGGGATGGGCAAAGGGTCAGAAATGAAGGGGGCTCAGGGCAAAATAATCTACAAAAACTGACAACAAAAATGTAATCTATACTTCCACAATCTTGACCTATGTGATAATCACATAGGTCACATTTAAATGTAGCTTCACCGTTGTTTATCAGAATTTGTGTTGACCCTATATAAATGTGTTTTCAACGCACCTGGTGTTTTGAAAGAGCAGACACACTCAGGGTACAGGCACAACAATGGTTCACGTCAGCCTGGGCGCCAGTGCTTTAGCCTGCAGTGTCTCAGCAGCAGATTTTGACTGGCACAACTGTATTTGCAGTATCTACACTGCATGAAGTTTCCTCTCAAGGTATATCTGTTTAAGAAGAAAAAAAAAGACAAACGTAAATGATCAGTTTCATGAAAGGCAAATTAATGAATGAACAATGAATTTACACTGCAAAAAAAGCTTTTCTTTAATTATAAATTAATATTTGTGTCTTGTTTCCAGTCCAAATATCTAAAAAGTCTTAAATAAAGATGCATTTACTAGATGGGTAAAATACTAGTAGAATACAAGTAGAAAGCAAAAATAAGTGAGTTTTTGCTTAAAAAAAGCAAAATTATCCAATAAGAAAAATAAATTAATTCAAACAAAAACAAGAATATTTTTCCTATTCCATTGGCATACAATTTAGGGTTTTTTTTAAGTAAAAATTCGATTAATTTATTTCCCCTGAAAACCAGACAAATTATCTTATGGCTTTAAGCCTACTCATCTAGTAAATGCATCTTGATTTGAGACTTTTTAGATATTTGGACTGGAAACAAGACACAAATACTAAATAAGAAAAGCTTTTGTCGCAGTGTATAACGTTACCTAGGCTTATGCTTTTTATCTCTTCAGAACTTTATTAAATATTAATCAATACTGTTGGAGCAATAATGTAATATGTTACAGTCAAGAATGTGCGCGACTGAAAAAAATGATAACGTTACTGTGCAGCAAAAGCCATCACAACAAAAAACTTAACGTAGCTGCTAAATATTTCACGTCACGTTAAAATAATGAAAAATAAAGCTTGATAGATTGATTAAAAATGAAGCTAGATAGATTTAAACATTCAGTAATGTTGATATCTTACAATGTTAAAGTTAGTGGTGTTTATATTTTTTTTCCAAATTAACTAATATCAACTAATTCAGAAGTAAAGTACAACAAAAAACAAATAAAAGCACTCACCATTTATTCCTCCGTCTGGATTATTATCGCCCACGTGCTGCCTCTAGATTTTCTGTAAAATCTGTAAAGATTTTTCTTCGGCCGCTTGATGATGAACAACACGACGCCTGTTCTTCTCAAATTGTTTGTCCCGCATTAAAAAGTGAACGTTGACGTTGAGTCATAGCAAGTTTGAGCAAAGGTCACGTACTGGGGGCGTGGTTTGGCAGAAAAAAATAATGTTTATCGGAAAACATGCTGCTAATTCTTTTTAGATGTATTTTTTATTTAAATGTAACATTTCAATAAAATAAAATAAAAATAACTCTTTGCTAGGCTAATTGTATTATGTTCTGTCTGTGAAACCAATTACGCAAACTAGTGAGATGAGAGCTTTGGCGCCCACTAACGAACTTCACAGTAAAAGTCTTCCTCCGCAAAATTAATGCTGCCTTCACGTGCTATCTTAAATTTCCTCCAGCTTTTAAAATCGTGATTTTGACTTGAGGTCAATTTTAAATTAATTTCCTTTTTTTTCTTTCTTTTTTGATGAAGAAACTAATATTTATAAGAATTCCAATACCACGTGAAGGCAGCTATCTATCATATTCTATCTATCATATTAACAATATTATTATTTTTCAATAATGTTATTTTACAGCTATACATTAGGCTCAATGAAGTTATTTAAAAAAAAAAAACTAAACAACCATGTTTCTTCAATGTCACATAAACAAATTGTATTTGTATCAGTCTTTGCTAGTGGGAGGAGTAGGGGGAGGCTGCACACCATATAGAGTTGGAGGGCAGTTGCTAACTTAACTTAATAAGTTGGCAGAAGTTTTTTGGATGAACTAGCAAAACCTTGTTCACAAAATTAAACTTTTTAAGTTTATGGAAAGAAACTTGGTTTAGGTTGAATAAATGTATTAAACATAGTTGTACTGACTTTTTCATAGAATTTTGCTGAGCCAGCACAACAAAACCAGTCATTTGAACCTTTTTCAAGTTGGGTTTTTTACATATATATATATATATATTTTTTTTTTCTAACCCCCATATCTTAAAATTTGTGATCATTCACATGCATTCATAAATAAAGTTTAGGGTCTTGATGTTTGTCAATAATAATCCGGAAAGGACAAAACAAATGATAATGAATGAACCCAAAAGGTTCCATAATAAAACCTTTTTCCTGCAAGGGTTCTTATTATTGAACCCTTCAAAACCTTAGGGGTTCCAAATACGTAGCGCTGATTAGAACCTTTTAAGGTTCTATATAAGAGTGCACTGGTATCCAGTTGGGCGCTTGGCTCGCATGTGCTGACCCTCCCCTCAACTCTGACTCTTGACCCGCAGAGGTATCTGTCATGACAGGAGGCTGCTTAACACAAAACTCTGGCCGCTTCCAAGCGAGAGGAGAAAACAAGCCACAAACACACACACACACTCACAGTGGATTCCTTTATACCAGCCCTCCTCTTTTGTTTTGGACTGAAGAACGTGTTGCCTTTCTCTCTATCCCCCCCTCCCTTCTGCTTTCTTCCCCTCTCCTTTTTCTTTTCTTTTCTTTCTTTTTCCCCCCCTGCGCCAAGCAGTGTTCTCGTTCCGCAGCAGGTAGTGGCTGGAAGCAGCAGGATTTTGGGAGATTGTAAGAGAACGCCTTAATGAGCTGAAGGCCTCCTTGGCTGGAAACAAATGTATGCAAATGAGATGCACAACCCGAAAAAAAAAGGATGGTGGTCCAAGAAGAGAAGACGAACCGCAGATGACTGAGAGAGGGAGTGAGCGGGCCCCCCTCCCCAAACCCGCACCAGGATGAGCTCTGCTATCTCTCTCGTCTGAGAACTGGTAACAAAAGCACATTTTCTCATCCTCCACTGCGGGCGACACTCTTTCCGGCTTTTGCTCAATTACACCCGGTGGAATCGTGCTTAACTAGTTCAGTTAATCAGGAGTCAGAGTGAAGTTGGATCTTGATTCCTCTAGATATATGCAATCAGGTGTAGTTAGAATAATTGGAAATGTCAAGAGTATCCTTATGGATAGGGATGTTGGCAGAAAGAATGATTGATTGTTTTGCTGTATGTAATTTTGGCACATTAAATTTGAAATTTAATTCTTTGAGCCAATGCTTATAACTCATATCATGTTTTATTAGCTGATGGGGAAAAAAATGTGATGTTTGTTATGGATTTTATAAATCATTAAAGGTGTTTTTTTTATATTATTTATTTGTATGGTTTTATTTTAACACAAAAATACATACATTTAAAATAAATAATATATTGAATATATAATGTTTGCATATGATGCAAATTAATTTGCTTACATTTAAGAAAATTAAGGCAGTGTAATTTTTTAACAAACAATCAGTATCGATAAGAGCTTTAATTTCTCTTAACTGAATTTGCTGAGAGTCATCAACAGTTTTATGAAGCGTGTCGTCTTTAGTGTACAGAATTTTTTTTTAACTGATATTATATTTGGATTTTTAATGCGTTTTTTTCCGGTTAAACATCATTTTAAAATTTTAAAGGATGTTATTATTAAAAATTTTGGAATTAGCTAGTCTGTAGGCTATCGTTTTTAAAACAAATTCTCGTTTAAAAATTCAAGCAAATGACTGAGGGCTGATTTTGAAAATCGAGTTATTTAACAAAGCGAGAATATGCTTTAGGTCTAAACAGGTGATATTAAAAGTGACAATCATTTCAAAGTCTATTATGTTTTATAATATATGTCTAATATATTATATATAAATTTAGCATTAATAATAATGTTTACTATTTATTCATTTTGGCGCATCTTTAAATCGAAGAATAGAATAGAATAGAATAGAATAGAATAGAATAGAATAGAATAGAATAGAATAGAATAGAATAGAAAATGTTTAGTAAAATTCATGGCAACATACGTGTCATTTTGGGTACAGCATTTCAGCCTGCAGTAATGTTATTTGAGGGTGTTTGTCAGCAATGTCGATGGGTATCGCGAGCGCTGCGATTATTTCTCGTAACGCATCCGTCTTATTTGACCGCTTCTAAACGACAGACATCGAGTGTCGACTGAAGGATTCACAGAAGAGCTGTGCGCGCGCGACACAAAAACAGAAATGTGCAGAATCTGACTCCCACGCGTGCCCGCGGGTATAGCTAGACACAGCAAAGAGAGAGGAGAAAAAAAAAAAGAAAAGAAAAATGCAGCCCTTTAGTGAGAACATTCGAGAGGCACCTGATGATGGCGAGTTTGACATGTGTTAATTGCTCAACAGCTCTCCTCATTAGGGGTTTTGGAATTGTTGAAGTGCTGCAGGGCGGAGAGCTGATGTCTGTCCGAATCAATTTACAGCTCAACACACGCCATTATATCAGTATTCAGAGGATTCTACATTTTAGCGTTTTTTTTTTCTCAGAATTGTTAAAAAAAAGTTGTATGAAATATCACTGCATATAGGCTATAATGATTGTAATATTTTAATATTTAAAATTTTGATCATGCAGGCTATAGTCTGTCTGTCTGTCTAAATATCCATCCATCCATCCGTTTATATATTTTTATATTATACATTTTGCTCATATACATGTACAATTTGTTTACAGAAACAACCCAGCATTTTTTTACATTTTTTAAATTTAAAAAAAAATTTTTTTTTTAAATTTTGCTCATATATATATACATAATTTAATCTATCTATCTATCTATCTATCTATCTATCTATCTATCTATCTATCTATCTATCTATCTATCTATCTATCTATCTATCTATCTATCTATCTATCTATCTATCTATCTATCTATCTATCTATCTATCTTATACGCCAAAAACAGTTTTTGCGTGTATTTGGCACGCGATTTTCGCGTACATATGATACGCACTTTTTTGCGTATAATACGCACGAACTCCCCACCCCCCTCCCCCCTAAACCTAACCCAGGGTTTTTTAGTGCGTACCATATACACGAAAAAAACACTTTTGGCGTATAAATGCCACGAGAAATGACACTCGTGGTATAGATACGCATCTTCATGAGACTGTGTTGATCTATCTGTCTGTATGTCTGTCTGTCTGTCTGTCTGTCTATCTGTCTGTCTGTCTGTCTGTCCAACCCCCGCCCTTACCCGCCCCTAAACCTAACCATCACGTGGGTTTAGACAAATCGTACGAATTAGTACGAGTGAGGTCGTACGAATTAGTACGAATTAGACACTTTTTAATCATGCGTCGAATTCGTACGAATTGGTCGTGAGATAGTGTTGGTCTGTCTGTCTATCTGAATATCCCCATTATCTATCTATCTATCTATCTATCTATCTATCTATCTATCTATCTATCTATCTATCTATCTATCTATCTATCTATCTATCTATCTGTCTGTCTGTCTGTCTGTCTGTCTGTCTGTCTGTCTGTCCAACATGAAAAGCCACTGCGCAAGGTGTAGTGTGCAACATTACAATACAATAAAAAAGACTAAAAACTAGACAGATAGATAGATAGATAGATAGATAGATAGATAGATAGATAGATAGATAGATAGATAGATAGATAGATAGATAGATAGATAGATAGATAGATAGATAGATAGATAGATAATGGGGATATTCAGATAGACAGACAGACCAGCCCGATTATCTATCTATCTATCTATCTATCTATCTATCTATCTATCTATCTATCTATCTATCTATCTATCTATCTATCTATCTATCTATCTATCTATCTATCTATCTATCTAGTCTTTTGTCTTTTTTATTGTATTGTATTGTAATGTTGCACACTACACCTTGCGCAGTGGTTTTCCGTGTAATTTCTCTAATGGCTGAATTCCTGTTTCTAGTTATCACGAATGTTTCCAGTTCCGGGCTCTCATTTGCCCCCCGCAACAATGAAACGCGTCATGTATCGGGATCCATTCCTCTGGTAAATTACTTGTTACCTGCTGGCATTTATTTATGTGGCTGTGAATTATAAAGCTTTGTTATTGCTCTGCCTTGGGTGAATTGTTTATGACACCAGTAATCGGAGTAATTGTTATTGTTGAAATGACCTGTCAGCTGGCCCTTGCAGCAGAGCTTGTCCTACTGACAGATAGTGACAGCAGAGAGGACTCCTGGACCCGCACCTCTGATGAGTTCTCCGCTGATAATAAGGAGCGCCGGGCCCCTGATAATTCGCCTGTCAATGCCGCCTGCACATCCCAGATCCTCAGCCAAATTGTTGTCATTCATTTTGACAAAGACAGCAAAAAGAGAGAGAGGGAGAGGCAGAGAGAGAGAGAGAGATTACCAAAATAAATTAATTTGTTCACACTTCCCCCATCTCTGGGAGGCTGCTCTCCAACCCGACTCGTAAATCGTGCTTGTCTCGAGCTCACCTGTGAATGCTTTCGGATCATGCCTGAGCGTTTACGAAGCCGTGTCATGCCTGATTAAAAATCTCCGTCAACTTTCCAAAAAAAATAAAAATTAAAAAAATTAAAAAAAAACACCAGGCAGAGTGATTTTACCAGCCCGATCTGGATTTTACCACAGTTCAGGCGGTAGAATTTGACCAGAGTCAGATTTCAGAAGCTCTTGCTCTACTCTAGACATATGGCATTGGCAGGTCAGTCTGACTGTGCTGGCGGCCAGATCAACCTCAGAGAGGCTGGAAATCATAATCAATGTCATCGAGTCCGAGTGTTGCTTACAGGAGACGTATCAGCCTGCGTCATATCGGCCTTTCCCTGTATGCGTTCAAACAAATCTGGAGTGTTTATGTGTTAAATTCCCTTTCCATTTCCTTTAAGAAGCACGACGCCGAGTTTAATTGACGTGTAGCGTTTCTGCTTTATCCTCGCAGCCAAAGCTCACACTCATCAATAGCGGATGAAATCACAAGCAACGCGATCCATCATATTTAATTGGGCCTTTGAGTTCCCAGTAACAATCTTTATTATTTCCTGAACCTATGAAAATCAAGGAACTATTATTTATCGAATCGTTTATTTTGTGTCTCTCCTGCTTCGAGTTTCTTAGAACCTTGTCATTTATGATGACAATTGCTCACCTAATCGCACAATATGGTTCACCTCAAAGAAAAGGAAACAGACCAAATCTGAAATGGAAGATTATGATAAATATTCTTTGAAAAGCCATAGCATGGAAATCAGAGGACTGTGTGAAATTAGTTCTGCATGGTCCGATTGATGATATGACGTGGGTAAGGCTCAAATGACAGGTGATGACAGAGGCTTGATTGCGGAGATTTTTTTAATTGGGATTTCTAGACAGAGTGATGTCAGTGCATGAAATAACGTTTTTATTTTTATGATTATTGAACTTAAAAGAACGCCCCCCCCCCCGTCTTCAAAATAAAATGGCGAAGATTTGACCGTATTTCATTGCAGATAAAAGCTCACCCAGTCCCCTCCTGTTTTTTTTTTTCTTCTTTTTTTAAGCTTTCATTTTTTATTCAAATGATACCATTAACAATCTATTCATTTATCAAGGATGCAAAAATTAGGTTTTAAACAATGCCATTAATTATTGTTTCCAGATGCAGCATGCACAGCAAAGTTGATTATGGTGATTTGAATATAACACAAGCCCACACAGATGGTAGACTTTAGGAAAGAGAAGCCTATTTAAATAGGCTAGCAGACATTAATGGCGATAATGATTTATTTGTCCAGTCTGGCTTTTAATGATATTGTTATTCGACAGTTATGTGCATCCTTATATCCCAACTCTCCAACATTGCATGATCTCTTTATCTAGTCCGTGTAATGATTTGTAAAATGATCACATAGTGTACATTTAAAAAGAAAAATGTGAAAAATCTTGAAGTTGAATTGAATTTATAGCGAAAAAGATAGCATAAAATCATTATTCACCACATGGCTATAAAGGTGCTAAATTATGATTTTTAATAATCTGTATATATGCAGAAATGTTCTTTCATTGTGAGAATCCGAGGCACATGTTGAGTGCTGAACCGTGGCTGTCCATGTCCACATCTGTTTTTTATTAATAGCACTATTTTTACAGAGAAACCTCTTCAAGAGAAAAGGCCGAGCTGTGTAGGTGAGTTTCATCGTCTGATGAGGCGTGGGGTCTCCACAGGGTCAGGCACACCATGACACCTCCACCATCTGCCCCACCTCCCTTCCCATCACACACACATGCACACACTCCCTATTGCATTGTGAGAAATAAGCACTGAATTTTACTGTGTGTGCAATACGGTATTTATTCCTTTAATCCATCTCGACTGACGTTTCCTATGCATGGGAAGAACAGAGGCTGGTTAACCTGTCAGTGTTTAATCAGCGTGATATGAATGAAGGTTGTTGTGGTGAGAGTTGGCCAGATGCTGTCAATAAGATTTGCTTTGGGCAATATTTGGGATATGATTTGGTGAGATTACCTGAATAGACACCTTCTTTTAAAGGTATATTTTACCTAAAACAAAAATTCAATGTTCAGATTGAAAAAATAGTCCATTGATGATTGTGTTTTCTTGCGTCAAACATGATGTGCCATTTTGAATATTCAGAAAATATTAAAGTAAATGTCTGTTGGCAAAATGCTTGCGTTCCACCACCAAAAAAAAATAAAATAAATAAAATAAAATAATTAACATACATGCACATTTTATTGGGACGTTCCTTAGACATAATGATTTTTATACTCTACAAACTGTACATTCTCTGCCCTTACACTAACCCTAATTCTAAACCAACCCATTACAAAACTTTCAGCATTTTTACATTTTTAAAAAAACATCACTTAGTATACAGTAGTATAAGCAGTTTTCCTCTGATGTAGGATATTTCCATCTTTGTGGGGACATTTTGTCCTCATAATGTTGTTTTTAACAGACCCCCCCCCCCCCACACACACATATAAAATAGTTTGCTGCAATTAGTTATAATAACTTAAAATTTGTTGAATATCCAACTTAAAGTAGTTCACTTTTAAAAAAGCTTTTGCTGATAATTTACTCACACCCATGTTTTTCTTTCTTCAGTCGAAAAGAAATGAAGGTTTTTGATGAAAACTTTCCAGTAATTTTCTCCATATAATGGACTTCAATGGGAACCAAACAGTTCAAGGTCCAAATGATAGTTTCAGTGCAGCTCCAAAGGGCTTTAAACAATACGAGACGATGAATACGGGTCTTATCTAGCGGAACGATCGCTCATTTCAAAAACAAATAACAAAGTTTAAGTTTTATAAGCACAAATGCTCACCTTGCTCTGTTCCGTGATGAGCGTTTGTGACACTCCTGTTCAAACTCCCGTTCGAACAAATCTTTTTTCGAGTCATGACTCGAAGGGTCCTAGATAAGACCCTTATTCATCGTGCGGTGTCGTTTAAAGCCCTTTGAAGCTGCACTGAAACTCTCATTTGGACCTGAACCGTTTGGTTCCCAATGAAGTCCATTATATGGAGAAAATCCTGGAATGTTTTCATCAAAAACCTTCATTTCTTTTTGACTGAAGAAAGAAAGACAATGACATTTTGGATGAGATGGGGGTGAGCAAATTATCAGCAAATGTTTTTTTCTCTAAACTTAATATTTTAAGTCAAGCATTAACACTGTTTTTAAGTTGAAACACATTATTTCTTATTCTAATGTTGCATTTTAAGTTGTGATAAATAATCACAACAGTCATTTTTTGTAGGGGACGATGACGACATTTTCGGTTTTGGCTGAGCCATTCCTTTTGATAGAGAGAGGCAGAATGAGGACGCAAGACTGCCGCCATGCTTTGTGTGTGGGAGCAGGTGCCAGAAGAGAGGCTAATAAACACCAGCTACAAGCTGGATACTCTCTCCAAATAATGTCTTTTGGCTATGGCCGAGCCATTGATGTAACAATACCGCGTTTCGGTAATGACGCCCATGTCGGGCATCAGTTACGGCTCTCCCCGCAGTTGGCATTGGCTTTCAGTCGCTCTCCGTCCATCTCACTTTTGGTTTTGGCTCTTGCCGTCTCTTCCTAGTTCTCACCTTGCCGTCTTTCTCTTCTCTCTCTCAGCATCTCGTCTGTGGATGCGATGCAGGCCAGTTGGGACTTAATCAGAACCAGATGGACACGGTGTCGAAATTGTCCAAAAGGGTCTGAGAACGTGGGGAGCTGTCAGGCCTGTGGAGAGAGTGGAATTCTTCAGTAATAAAACGTGGATTTATCACCTCTCTACCACAGTCGTAGCCCTTTCTGTTGAGAGCCGATAGAGAGAGGGAGGCCACTGTCCATTATCCTCGCAGAACTCCGGCTCGGCTCCTCAGCAAGACCCGAACTATAGCAGCCTTGGGTGAAGGCGCATTAACCGAGAGCTTTCGCCTCCCCTACTGAGTCAAATGAACCTGCTAAAATAGCCGCTTTTCACAATAGGCTGTGTAATTGAAACCAGAATGTGGAGGATTTGATAAATTGCTTGACCCTGTAGGAATGTTAGAGCTGTAAATTTTTAGTGCATTTTGGTTATGTGTTTGGGTAAATGCATGTCTGTTCATGTGTCTTTCGGCGCGCGAGTGCGTCTGTGTTTTTATTATTTTTAATAGTAATGGCTTTTCACTGTCGTTTTAGAAAGGGCACGCACACACACACACACACACCAAAACCTTTGTGGGCCTTAAAGTACCTTTCCATTTTAAGATCAAATGGTCCATAAATCTTCCCAACTCTATGGAGTTCCTTCACATACTTGCTGGTTTACATTAAAGATCGAAAAATCCTTGGAAGGCAAACCATCCAATGCTTTTTTGCAGCATCAAAAGATTTAGGGGCATGCAAACCGAAAATTGCACTCTTCACATGAAAAACAATATGAAAGCGAGTGATATAAAATAGGAAAACTAAGTAATTTTTATTGCAAGTGAGTACAAATATTTTGATAACACTTTATTTTACAGTGTCCTTGTTACATATGTTACATGTAGTGATAACAGTAAACTACTGTAAAAAATAATCCTCTAAAAAAAACGGTAAACTACTGGCAGCTGTGGTTGCCAGCATCATACCGTAACACTATGTGTTAATGTTTTTTGTGTTACAGCATATAGTTTTTAAAGTTTTATACTGTAGCTGACAATATGGTACTTAGCTGTTAATATTAAAAACAGTAATGGTAAACTACACTGTTAGACCTTACCAGGTTTTTTACAGTAAAATACTGGCAACACTGTTGCCAGTAATTTACTGTAAAAATGCACTAAAACTCAGTTAACTAAAAAAATACAACTTATTAGTTTTAGTGCATTTTTACAGTAAATTACTAGCAACAGTGTTGCCAGTATTTTACTGTAAAAACCTGGTAAGGTCTAACAGTGTAGCTGCCAGTAGTTTACCGTTTTTTTACAGGATTATTTTTTTTTACAGTATATTCTTACATGCAACTAACCATCGACCAAATCCAAATCCTATAGTGAGCACAGGTAGTTAACTTAGTACTTAAAAATATAACGACCCTGTAACAATGACACCTTAAAGTGTAACCCAATTTTCTTAACAGTTTTGTATTTATATAGGTCATGCGTCGTCCACGCCGCAGATAGAAAACGATCAATCCGTTGGGGCGCTGCGAGGTCAACGCAGTGTAAACACAGCGCACGGCACGATTTATGGCGTTTGCTGCGGCTACAACCAGAGGTCTGTATATTTTCACATCATAATTGCTTTTTGCAGCTTTTCAATCACTGAGAGCTCTTTTTGTTTTGTCCCTCACCCTATTCTAAAGACTGAAGCATACACAACGACCCAGGGGTATTTTCACCTCATTCTTAATTCTTAATTTCAACTCGAGTCTTAATATATGCCACGTCTTTCTTCTCTTTTTTTTTCAGAGTCAAATGAATGGTGCAGCCCTGTTAAAAGGACCACATCACACTTGAGACTTTGTACCGCGGGGTTTCTCACTTGTTGACAGTAGTTACCTGTGCCCTGGCAGACCCTTGGCCCTGGGATAAAATGGCTTCTATCATGGGCCAGACACATAAATATTTCCCTTTCTATTTTCCAAAATAGCTTTTAATTTAACAAGTTTTATGGCTCTAATATTAAGTGCATGTGTTTTACAAGACACTGTGTCCTCTGAGTCACCCCTTGGTTTTTCGGCTGCTTTTTTACCTTATGGGGAAGGGGGATGTTTGGCTGGGCCTCTACCAGGCACTCCCCCATGCTCCCCTTGGCCTGGGCCTCTCCTTCTATGGGGGACGGCCATGTAGAGCGTCTAGGATTAAGGGACGGGCAACTCCCTCTGTCCGCACTAGTGTGTTCTGGCCTGCTGACCTCTCCCTTGGGGATCCGAAAGTCCAAAAAACCTCTCAATCACTAAAGTTCCCGCGCGATGGGGATTCCATGTGTAGACAGGACTAGGAAAAGAATGGGCTCTCGAAGGTTACAATAAATATAGATGTCCCTTGATTTTAACCACGGTTAGCATTACGTTTCTAACAGCACCCTGGTTATGGATTTAGCACTAGGTAACATTCAGTAGTGTGTGTGTGTGTGTGTGTCATATTGATGTCAAGTTGTTCTCTCTGTCAAGATTAAGTGTCTGTTTGCTTTTTGCTCACATGATGCAGTTTGATGAATAAAAAAAGCTCAAAAACTTGATCCCTGTTTAAAAAGAGGGATGGAAACAACTATTTTACCCAATAATGGAAACCTGACATCATTTACTCATCCTCATATTGTTCCAAACCAGTACAACTGACTTTCTTTCAGGGAAAACCAAAGCAGAAATTTTGAAGAATGTTGCTGTTGCTCTTTTCCAAGTAATTACGGTAACACTTTACAGTAAGGTTCATCAGTTAACTACATTAGTTAACATGAACTAAGAATGAACAATACTACTTCAGCATTAATCTTTGTTAATGTTAATTTCAACATTTACTAATGTTTTATTAAAATCTTGTTAACATTAGTTAATGCACTGTGAACTAACATGAACAAACAATGAACAGCTGGATTTGTATTAACTAACGTTAACAAAGATGAACAAAAACAGTAACAAATGTATTGCTCATGGTTAGTTAATACATTAACTAATGTTTAATAAAAGAACCTTATTGTAAAGTGTTACCGTAATTACAATAAATGGTCACTAGAGCTTTTGAGCTTCAAAAAGGAAGAAAAAGCACAGTAAAAGTGATTCTGTCAGGGGAAAGATTTTAAGTGATAATTAGCCTACTTACAATTTGGTCAAATGAAGAAATATCAAATTACTTTAGAAGATTTGGAATATAATGTACCCATCATATGGACCATTTTTAATTTTATTACAGTCTTTTTAAAGACGTGAAGGTGATTAAATGGTTCATTTTAAAATGTTCATCCTCTAATGTCCTAAAACAGCATATTTTGTCATTGTGAACAGGTAAATGTAAAATATTAAAATATTAAATTTTTAATTTGTTTGTTTGTAAAATGTAGGTCCCTAATTTTTTTTTCCCGGATTTATGTTACGATAAAGTTAAGATTAAAAAGTCTTGTACTGTTATTGTGTTATTTTTATTCTTATAGGCAAATATGGTTGTCAAAAAATGAATAATAATTAATAAATTATGAAGTATTCAAAAAATCCAAAGGTTAACAAAGATGTGTAGGAATACCCAGAAATACCAAGGGACCACTCAAAGTGCTGTAAATAATGATAAAATGATATATATGTACTAATTTATTAAAAGTGTTGATACATAACTTGAAATGGGAGTGATGAGTTTTAATTGGTTCTGAGTCTTATTCGTGTGTTTATGGGAAGTATTCTGATATTGCTACTGAAAGGAATATCGAAAATAATAACCTTATTTTCTCATGCTGTGACCATAGTTTCAGCTCCACGGCAAGAGTTAGCAGAAACTATTAGAAACTATTCACACATATGTATTTTATCTGTCAACATCAGGGACCAATTCAAATAAGTGATTTTTTAAGAACACATGCAAATGATTCACAGTATATCTTGCATTTATCAAGCATATTCTCACTGGTTGTCAATGATTTCTTTTGTTTTCATCTTTCATTTGATCTCTCTCTTGGTCTGTGCTCCTGCGATGTATAAATTCTTTTGATTATTTCGCAAAACAATCTTTTGATAATTCCATTATTCCTATAGCGTCTGCTGATTGTGAATGCATCATGAGCTTGCAATCAGATTTTCGACATGCCTCAATTTCACTAGAGCATTTAATCATAAACATTGATTTTATTTTAAATCAAACAAGACTTTTGACATGGGCGAGGGATGGATAGATGAATTCATGAGGATATAAAAGCCTACAACCTGAGCAAGATAAGAAGCTCCATCATCTGTAGGCACATGTAGAATAAACAATAGAGGTTTTCTTCACAGAAAAAAACAAACACCCTCTCACACATACATTTCCAGCGAGCTCCTGAAATTCAGCATGTCATAAATCTACCCCTCTGAATACGGCTGGCATGTTTTAAGGTTGCTTTGTCCATAATGCCATATAACATAAGCACACTGCAGTTGATTGGTAGACATAAACATTGACTGCGTCCCGGACGCAGTTTAGCACCCAGCTACAATTCATCGGTAAACTGAACTGCAGCTGTAAGTGAAAAATCAAGGTCTGTTGTCCCAAGAGTGGGAATGGGCTACACTATCACATCGAGAGGACGGGATATAAAAGCATTCAGCATTTTCTTTTTGAAATATTTGAAATACTTTTGTCTAAGGCGGCATTTGTCTAGTCATATTTCCTAAAATGGTATTTAAAGGGATAGTTCACCCAAAAATTAAAATTAGCTCACCCTCATGTCATGTGTATATGACATTCTTCTTTCAGACGAATACAATCGGAGTTATGTTAAAATATGTCCTCGCTCTTTCAAGCTTTATATTGGCAGTGAATGGACATTTCTGTTTTGAAGTCCATAAAAGTGGATCCATCCATCATAAAAGTGCATCTATCCATCATAAAAGTGCATCCATCCATCAAGTGCATCTATCCATCATAAAAGTGCATCCATCCATCAAGTGCATCTATCCATCATAAAAGTGCATCCATCCATGATAAAAGTGCATCCATCCATCATAAAAGTGCATCCATCCATGATAAAAGTGCATCTATCCATCATAAAAGTGCATCTATCTATATTTTTGACATGCCTCATCTATCTATCTATCTATCTATCTATCTATCTATCTATCTATCTATCTATCTATCATAAAAGTATATCCATCCATCATAAAAGTGCATTTATCCATCATAAAAGTGCATCCATCCGTCATAAAAGTGCATTTATCCATCATAATAGTGCATCCATCCATCATAAAAGTGCATCTATCCATCATAAAAGTGCATCTATCTATCATAAAAGTGTATCCATCCATCATAAAAGTGCATCCATCCATCAAAAAAGTGCATCTATCCATCATAAAAGTGCATCCATCCATCATAAAAGTGCATCTATCCATCATAAAAGTGCATCCATCCATCATAAAAGTGCATTTATCCATCATAATAGTGCATTTATCCATCATAAAAGTGCATCTATTCATCATAAAAGTGCATTTATCCATCATAAAAGTGCATCTATCCATCATAAAAGTGCATCTATCCATCATAAAAGTGCATCTATGGATCATAAAAGTGCATCCATCCATCATAAAAGTGCATCCATCCATCATAAAAGTGCATCTATCCATCATAAAAGTGCATCCATCCATCATAAAAGTGCATCTATCCACCATAAAAGTGCATCTATGGATCACAAGAGTGCATCCATCCATCCATCCATCATAAAAGTGCATCTATCCATCATAAAAGTGCATTTATCCATCATAAAAGTGCATCCATCCATCCATCCATCATAAAAGTGCATCTATCCATTATAAAAGTGCATCTATCCATAAAAGTGCATCTATTCATCATAAAAGTACATTTATCCATCATAAAAGTGCATCCATCCATCATAAAAGTGCACCTAAAAGTGCATTTATCCATCCATTTAGGATGGATGCACTTTTATGATGGATAGATGCACTTTTATGATGAACGGATATATGCACTTTTATGATGGATGGATCCACTTTTATGGACTTCAAAACAGAAACGGCCATTCACTGCCATTATAAAGGTTGGAAGAGCCAGGACATATATATATAACCCTGATTGTATTTGTCTGAAAGAAAAATGTCATTTACACCTAGAATGACTTCAGGGTGAGTAAGTCATGGGCTAAATTTCATTTTTGGGGGAACAATCCCTTTAATAGGCTTCTGAACCTGTATTTTTCCACAAATACTTTGGAGCACATGAAATGCTCATGACATCATCCTAAAACTGTAGACATATTTTACCATGTATGGGAAATTAGCATAACTCACTGAAACACAGGTGAAACCGATGAAGATGAATGATAACGTGTTGTAAGGGAAGAGAAAGTCATTTTAATACAACATCAGAGCACCACATAAGTCTAGAACAAAGACGTACCGGATTGAACTAAAATAAAACACGACTCTGATGGATGTAAAACCGAGTCAGAAACACCTGGTGGCATTAGAGCGGTTCCTCTTAACCCTTTAGCCAACACCCTCCAGTTCAAATAATGCTTTTATCCCGGATCTGCGGAGGTGCAACTCAGGTTACTCGTTTAAAACACTTATTATTTATCTTCGTGTTGTGTTTTACCCATTGACATCCCATTTAGTGGCGATGACCCTGCTTGTACAAACCCTAATAATTCAAAAATGTTATAGCATGTAACACTAACATTCTCAGGCTAATCCATCACAAAGCCTAACAATAGCCTGCCTCAACCGTGGCACGGTGCACTAAAAGCTTTTATGCTAAATGTGTAGCCACGTCCAAAGTAAAGTGTGAGGGGTCGGGGCAAAGGGGTCCCTTATCAGATGGATTTGTTTCCTCTACATCTAAGTGGAGAGGGATTCATCTCATACATAAACAGTTGCAGGAATGGAGGTGGCACATCTCTGAATCAGCTCAAACATTTGGGCGTTCTGTTTCTCACGCGTCAATGACTTTTGTCTCTTACTCACACTTCAGTTAATCCTTCATTGGTCTTTCAACATATTGCCACAGGTATAGACGTTAAATTACCATGGAGTGGGAAATAACATTACGTCAAACAGAGAATTACAGGGGATTTGAGATCCGGGAAAACTGAAGCTTTGAAAATACAACTTTCGGTAACACTTTATTTTACAGTGTCCTTGTTACAAATGTTACATGTACTTATCGTAGTAATAACAGTAAATGATGCATAGTTACATGCAACTAACCCCTAAGCCAAGCCCTAATCCTAACCCTATTGTGAGTATACATGTAGTTGCTTAATATTACTCAGTACTTAAATATATATTAATTACCCTGTAAAAATGACACCTTGAAAATAAAGTGTAACCAAACTTTATTTTACACAGTGTACTTACCTAAGAAAGTAATAGAAGGTAACTACAAGGGTTAAGGTTAGGTTTAGGGTTAGTAGTACTTTGTATTACTCAACTGTAAAAAAAAAAAGTTGCTGGCTTAAATTTTTGAATGTTTAAGTCATTTCAACTTAAATTTCATTAAACTGACTTTAAAAAAAATGTGTTGCATCTTAATAAAAAAACGGCTGCTTAATATATTTTGATGAGTTAAAGCAATGTAAAAACATGTGTAGGCTAGTCATAATTTATCATATTATTTACAGTGTAATTACTACATAGTAGCCTATGTACATGGGAAAGAATTAATTTAATAGCCTACATTATGTAAGAAATGGGTAGCCTACCATTAATTCTAACAATGGTACATTTTAAGAACATGAGAACAATACAGCAAGCCACGTCATCCATTTATCATGTTCCCCTCTGCTCTTCAGTTTAAAGAGGTAGAAGAGGCTCTTCCACTTCCTTTAATGTTTGGTTTAGGGTAAGTAGCCGACGGGCTCCCGCTGTTACCTGAAAAACCTCCAGCACTCTTTCTAACTGAATCTCTTGTGCAGAGGCAGTCAGCCAGTCTGATAGACTACATTGCTTTTTATAAACTGTCTATGGTCCATAAACTACACAGCAGAAAGCGTGGCTTTGGGTTCAGGATTAAGTCCTCTGAAAGCTTCTATTACTGTAACCGGGTCCCTACATGTAATACAAAGACATGCAAGTTACTTCAAGTGCTCTAAAAGTGTGCGTATTTTTGATTTGGGTAAATTCTTTCCCAGTTGTTGTAATATTTTGGCATCATGACACCATGGCAGCTAAGATGGTAGCTAATCCAGCCAAGTGCCCATCCCTGCGTTGCCTCAATGGGTGCGCCTTAAAATGCTTGTGTAAAATAAACAGTCCTACTGGTATAAACTTGCGGCCTGTCACATGCTCTAACGCCCGATTCACAACCAGACATTGCAAAGCGTTAAAAAAAGCGAAATATTCGTACTGAAGCAGTAAGCTTGCAGTGAGAGATGACTGAAAAGAAAACAAAACAGACGAATAAACGGATAAAAATAAACCTTTTCAAAAGGATGCATGAATGAGCCAGCAGGATAATCTATTATATTTGATGCCTCTGCAAAAATATGAGCTGTCAATCACGCTAAAGTCTGCTCTACTAATGATAATAACTTATAACACGACCATGCAGCCTATTGCATGTTAATGTTATGAAGCTGCACAAAGAAATATAACCGTCCATGGTTGTTTTATACGCGTCTTGAATATATCACTGTCTATTTCACCCTTGAGGAATTTGCATTCTATCTAAATAATAGTTTATCCGCGCTTGCACGGTGTTTACAAGTGTGATAAAGTGTGAAAATCACTCCCGTTGATTAAAAGTAAAAACAGCTGCACTCCAAAACTTATAATTAGATTTACTTAAATCTACTTGAACAGTGCGAATACATTTTCTGAGACCATCCTGTGGATTTGCGCGCGCTTCTTCACCGCAACAACAATAACAAAGTATGTTGGCTTCTGATTCACGCACTACGACTTCAGGGTGGGAAAGTGAAAACACGCAACTTCGGGAAAA
Organism: Pimephales promelas; assembly: GCF_016745375.1. The sequence goes on along the minus strand of NW_024121388.1, from coordinate 8,165,493 downwards.
CTGACAAGGTGAGAGAGCTTCTTGCTGACATTTTTAACCCGCCACGGATGTGTGGCTGATAATTATGCGCGCTCTAAGGCACAAGATACACTCTGGGTGTTACTTTGAAATCGCTACCGGATTTAATTCATCATTAGGAAATGGATGTCTTAAAACGGAGCTTGATGTGTGAATAAACAACTGTTTCATTTACAGCATTAGAATCAGCCCGGAGCACAAAGAAAAGCAGACCAACGCGTCAAGACAAATAGCCTACCTCAATGCCTGCTGGGACAATTTTAGGGTATATATATATATACTGATACTACTGTATCAAAGTTTCTCTCGAGAGGTCTCTGGCATTCATACCTACTTAAAATTAATTAATCATATGGATTTTGTCTTCATTATGATTTATCTTTGCATAGCAATTGCATATCATGACACTCTAAATAATTATTTCCAATGGAATATTGTGATTAAATGCTTCAAGAGTATGTATTTAGGTATAGTAATATACGTATATGTATATATGTAAATGTATGTATATGCATATGTGTGTGTGTGTGTGTGTGTGTGTGTGTATTCTTATGTTTCACTGCTTGATTAATATATATATATATATATATATATATATATATATATATATATATATATATATAATCTTATGCTTCACTGCTTGATTATTATTATTATTATTTCTTGACCAACATGCAAGAAGTCATCGTATTTTCGTATTTTTAAGGAAATTGATGATATCTGCAAGGACAGACACTCATAACTGTGTATAGCCTAATCAGCATTTTTATTTTATGTAAAAAAAAATATTTTTTTTTTTTGAGTTTTGAATAAAAAAGTCGAAATATAAAGATCAATGAGATTAATCCCATGCAAGTGTAAATACATTTCTCCAAAATCACTGCATTCATTAGTTTTTTCCTTGAACATTTTTAAAGTGTTTGATGAAAACGAAGTCTTCAATAGGCTATTTTGTTTTAGTTATAATTAATGAAAGCGTAGCAATGTAAAATTGTTATTATTAATATTAAATTCACCGATATGTCAATCCACTGATTAATTATCGAGTATTGATGTACCGTGTAGCCTATTCGAACTGAAAAGAAGGCTATAATAGACTACTGTAATATTGAATGGTTCTTTTTGATGCATCGGGTTTGGTCAATCTTGGTTCGTTGTCCATCAGATTCTTGCAGCAAAACTAGCACATCAAAAAGACACGTTCCCATAGACCGAATTACAGCCTCCGAAAATAAATAAATGAGGAGGCCACTGGCCTCGGGTCAGAGGTTTATCACTCTTCTGCTATGCGAGTGGAATTTGTGACTCTCTGCCTTGTCTCAACTTGCAGCTCACATATTTACCTAAAGTAGTCGTGACCTTTTCACCTTCGGTTTCAGTCATGTGACACACAGGGATTTAATACTGTATCAAAGTTTCTCTCAAGAGGTCTCTGCATTCATACCGACTTAGAATGAAATTAATAATAGGAATTTTGTCTTCATTACATGATTTATCTTTGCATATTGCATATTAAGACACTCTAAATAATTATTTCCAAAGGAATATTGTGATTACCTAATTGCTTCAAGGGTAGGCAATTGCGACAAACACAACCTTGTATACTGACAAAGCGGTGTAAGAGATAAAATAACATTATAATAATTTGAGTTATTTTCCGTTGGTGCTACTTTCAACTCAATGAGAGTTTCTGTATTTGCTTGCTGAATCAGTGGTAGCCTTTAATTATACATTTTGTTGAAATGTTATAGACACATGTTTTTCTATTTATTACTTACAAAAGTTCTCATAAATTGATAGGCTCTTTTAGTTTGCTCATTGAATGTGTGTTGTGTGTATCTTTCGCCCCTAACAGCAGATGCATATACTTCACTGTCTCACCGGGATCAAAGCGAAGAGAGAACATAAGTGGTTATTGTAAGCGAAACATAATACCTCATAACATAAAAGAGAGCGGAGAGATGATGCTGCTGAGTGCGTTTTGGCATTCATCGAGACTTTTGGGCAGGTGGGGGTCGGGGAGCTCTCATTAAAGCCTAACACACACAACGGCTATTATTGGATCGGATCTCAGCAGGTGAAGATGGGAGCCGGGCTGGCGCACCTTTCCCTGACATCCGAGGCTGCTTTGCCGGCTCTTGTCCTTCGTAAGCTGCAGCCGTGGTGACCTTGATAGTGATCGAGAGAGAAAGTGAGAGAGCGCTTCAGAGATACTACGCGGTTCTGTTGCACGATGCCCCGATTGTAACATAGCAGCGCTTCTTAGCCTACTTTTGCCATTTAAACAGACAAATAAGTAGCCTACCATATTTTCCATCAATGTGTAATATTAATAATAATAATACACTGTAAAAAAAGATTGTTGGTTTAACTTAAAATCTTGTTCTATGAAATTAAAAAAATGTGAGTTAACACAATAGATATTGGTTTAAAGCTCTAAATATTATGTTATCTGAACCATATTAATTATGATTAATTATGAATGTTGATTTGACAAAAGAAAAAAAAAGTTGTGATAAATAATGAACATATGTTTTACGGTGTAATATGTAACAACTTTCACGTTTATAGACACGTTTCCAACGTGCGCGTCATTTGCAGGAACCTACACGCCGTCTCATTAATATCTATATTGTTATCCGATGTCAGCAGCTCTTCTGTGCCATAGCTAAGAGGTTAAGTTATACATCAGTACATAAATATTTGGATATTTTTCTGTTGGGTTGTCGCCATTCTAAACGCTTGAAATAAAATAATTTAAGATTAAAATAAAATAATTACACATTAAAATAATTAGCTATGTTGTTATTATCATTATTATTATTTCTGGTACATGGGAGCTTATTGATAAATCATTCTCATGTCTCTTCATGTGGGAGAGCTACTATTGTTCGTTATGCATGGCAAAGGACGCATTTGTTTGCGTCGTGGCTCTCCACCCTGCTTCATTTGCGTGCTTTATTTTGGACTCAATTTCTTTAAACCATCAAGTGCACTTTGAAGGGGGAAGTCACTTGGTGATTTGAAATATATTCTTCAAGTCCGTTCAGGCACAAACAATAAATAGGCTTTTCGTGCGTTCAGTCCTCAAACAGTCTAAACCTTATTTAAAATTTTATTTTTTATTGCATTCAAAATGTCTCTTTACGCACGTAAAAGAAATGTAGTAATTGTGTCGAAATGTTGTTCATCATTTTTATACTGTTTGTTTTTACGAGGTTACACCAAACAGCTATTCTCTATTCTGTGTGTCAAATATTTTTTTTTTCTCTTTAATTGTGGAGTACGAAGCTGTATAATAAGCGCTTATTGAATTGAACGGACAAGAAAGCAATCCTGCATCCTCTGACCCCCGAAAGCAGCCCGCTTTCATTGATCACCCCCTTATGAGATAATGCAATTACAAACATCAATAAGGAGCTGCGAGGGGAATCATTACGTGCTGACAGTGATAGATGATAGTGCAGAAAATAGCGCGTTTCTCTCCAACAATCCTGGAGCCCAGGGGCTTTCAGGGGTGGGCGAAGTCACCAAGGAAACAGATGACATCCAAAATGGCCCTGCAGTTTTGGACAGTCCATCTCTTTTCTCCAGACTTCTCTGTGTTATAGTCCACCAGCTGCCACACAACATTATTCTATGTGGTAACACGCTCGAGACGTTATAGTGAAACAAAGTTGCACTTGCACACAGACACATCAGGCATCGCTTTCTCACAATTCTGTCTTATTGCTCTTGCAATTTTATATAAATCGACCTGACTGGCGATTGTTTATTTGTTTTGGGCTTTATTGTGTGATTGCCGAAATGTATATTTTAAATTTGGTCGGCTGTGAGACCTTTGTTTCAGTGAGTTAAAAAGAAAGTGACAGACTATTTACTACATCGTAAAAAAATAATGTTAAATTGCTACTTCACTTGAACAACGTAAAATGTTGCTTGGTCTTTACAACTCTTTCATTCTTGCATTGTATTGATTACAAATTGCATTGCAATACTGTAAAATGATGATTTGTTTTAGGCTATAACCTCGGTGGTTTAAATAAATATATATTTATAAGTAGGCTACATCGACTTTTATTATAGTTATTATTTAAGCCTTCTTTTATGTTGCATTTGCAAGTAAAATAATTAATACAGTGTGGGACAATGTTATTGTGCTTATGTTTTGTTTCTGCGGTATTTCTCACTAACATACAAAAAAGTCTCTCTCTCTCTCTCTCTCTCTCTCTCTCTCTCTCTCTCTCTCTCTCTCTCCTCTCTCTCTCACACACACACACACACACACACACTCACGTCGTGTTTTCATGGGGACTTTAAATAGACATAGGTCTAACAAATTTTTGTACTGTACAAACTGTATATTCTATCCCCCTACACTAACCCTACCCCTCAACCAACCCATCTTAGCTCTCTGCATTATTACATTTTCAAAAAAAAATATTACTTAGTAGGCTATGATTTACAAGCTGTTTTCCTCAAGTGGACCTAAAAAATTCCCCACAAGGACAAGGATTTTGTGGGGACAATTTGACCCCATAATGTAGGGTTTACCAGTCCACCCCTACCACACACACACACACACACACACACACACCAACACACACACTTCATGGAGCAGTGGACAAACACGACCAATGAATCGAGAGTGGACCACATTTGCATCTGCCATTGCCACTGCCTGCGTGCTGCGAAGACACATGACCCTTTGTGAAAGTTTTCAAACTGAAGCAAAAACTACTCGAGTACAGAGTACAGATGACAGAAACATGCAACAGCCCAGCCCATGCTGCTCTTTATGGGAGGCAGAAAGTCCTGTTTGGGCACCTCTGTGCTTATGGAACAAATTTCTTTCAGTCATTACTCGCAGAGTTCAGTATGTGGTCAAAGCCAGATAAAAGCTTTCTTCTTTCTTCTTAAACAACAGATGGAAAAGGCGTCGTCTTTAAATGTCTTTGACTGCGGGTAAATGAAGAAAATCAATAATCATGTTCATTTGCAAAGGTCACGAAACGCTCATTAGCAAACTTGTTTATAACAGAATTAACAGCAAACTGATCTTTATGTATACTGTTCTGTAGCTTATGTTGGCCATTATATCTGATAGGTCTACTAAAATTCATAGCTACGGTTTAGCCTAGCTGTGCGTTGGCAGTAGGCTATGCTATTTTAAGTCAGCCTATCTATAGGCCTACAATAGCCTTCATATTTTAGCTAACAATTTAAAATAATTAATCACAACAACAGTAGGTGCCCCAAAAAAAGATTAAATGTGACATAGGCTAAATAATGCTTATTAATATTAATGTTACATGATGTTGTAGGCTACATTAATATTACTGCTGTAGCGTAGCCATAGTAGCATAAACATGGCTAGTGTGACACACTAAAATACTAAAAGTTAGCTCCTTTCTTTTTATGTAGTATTATCAAAAATGTTTTTATTATTATTATAATTATTTAGTAGTTTAGTATTTCAGTCCATAATGAAATTCCTGGATACATTTCAAGACATTAAATCTGCCCCTGAAGGACAGTTTTCCAGATCCCCTAAAGATGGCAGTCAAACATGGGATTTATCTCCGCCCGCGTCTCCAGAGCACTGAATGGCGAATGGTTGAGGAATTCAAATCTGAGGAGCTGAAACGGTGTCATTAAACCGTCGCCTGTGTTCCGCGTTGCTTGAGAGCAAAACATTCGGCAAAGAGAAGGTAATAAAAATACAATGGCGATAGAAAACTGAAAGACGGGTTTGAGAAAGGGAACTTATTGATTTATTATGGGAGTGTAGTTTAACCTGGCACCACCCGTATAAGGGTAAGTTTTTCAGAATTCCCACAAGGAAATAGCACATTTCCCCGACGTAGTCTTGTCGAATCCATCGTAAACATACACTTCGATTAGTTGTGTCTGATTTAGAATTATTTAAGTGCTCGGTTTTAGCGGGTAGCTTGGAAACAGCCATGCCTGGATAATGCCGTTTCAAGCGCTCTTGACGGAGCCATTGAGTGAGTGAAATAAGGCGTGAGGGGGAACTAATCTTTCCATTTAAGTGTTTGTGGCAATTTTATCTAAATGAATTTTAATGCTAAACGGGGGATAATTCTTCCTTTATCCGTCCCTCCACCTCATCTAGCCCCCCGTTTGAGCCTCGGTTCTTCGAACGGGCCGCACATTTGTTGCACATTAGCAAACGTGGCTACTAATGTTGATTATGCAGTATTTAAACAAACGTCGTCAATTTCATTCTGCTTGACGACGTGTGATGTTGCCCTTTCTTTAAAAAGTTGGACTCACCTTGTGCATTAACGCCTCGGACCATGTTCACACTTTAGCCTACATTAAAGTGTTCTTGTAACTTGTGTTATTATAATTAATTACAACAAATTGTGTAATTGCATGCGACTCTTAAATAATAACTTACTATTAATTTGGGTTACTCAATTAGTCTGTGCACACTGCAATGAAAGGTGTGACCCAAAGATTTTAGATGGGTTAAACCTGTAGCCTAGGCCGCACCTCATGTTCAGACCATTTTCAACGTTTACATTACAGCGTTCTTGTAACTCATGTGATATTATAATTAATTACAACATAATTTAAAATGACATGAAATGCTTAAAACAATAACTTGTAGTTCATTTGTGTTACTCAGAAATTAATTACTCTGAAAAGTGTGACCCAAAGATTTTACATGGGATAAGTCTTTAGGCCTAGCCTATAAAAGTCTCAAATTATGATTCCTGGATGAAAATATAGGTGGCTTATATAGACACATAAGGTTTGATTCAAGCATTAACATAAGCTCTGGGTCTGTGTCTCACTCATATCACAAATGTGAACACCTCAGTGTAATAGTTTGGGGAATTAGATCAAGAAGTTTAATTTTGGATTCATTACTAAGGGTGGGAAAAGCATGTAATGTGGTTATCAAAATTAACAAGGAAAAAAAAACTGCCAATCAAATTAAAATGAACATTGGCTAATGAATAATAGAACCATTTTGGTTATCTAATGTTGAGGGAAACTATACTCTTATTTTGTAGCTAAAAAAAAAAAAAAAAGGAAATTAAATTGCCCAATATTTTAAAAGGATTTGTAGTATTTGTGACAGCCAGACAAAACCTAAAACGTCAAAAAAAAAAAAAAAAATTAAACACTATTTGAGGAATCCTCAAATATATGAAAATAGCTCATGTTTCCCCTCTTTTTACACAAAATTTATTCATTTACAATGTATACATAAACTCTTCAAAATTCAAACAAGTGATAGCAACAAGTTAAACCAATATCCCCAAAAAAGAGGTTTGCTTAATCAAAAGCATGAATCCCAAATCCCATTTATAACTTAAACTCTGAAAGTGTGATGGGTTGGCTTTATACACACACACACACACACACACACACGCACACACAGTCATTCACACATGCTTGTTCTTCACATTCAGCTTCTCACATCCAGTAAAAGTAAGTGAAATAATTTTCATTGGTTCCAATGGTGATTGGGGCCAGTTCCATTATGATGTATAAATTGGGAATGCAAATTGGAGACCTCCTGAAAGGCAGGAGAATGTGGCTCAGACAGGTGGATTTCACTCAGTTGCTTCCTAAGGCCATGATGAGTCTTGGAAAATCCGCCCTCCCACAGGACAAAAAAAAAAAAAAAAAATTGGCCTGGCAAATATGTATTCAATGAATTATTGATTTATTCACATATATTTTTTTTCTCGTTTAAACGCAAAGTGATTTATGGAGGAGGCCAAAAGTCTATGAAGATGGCACACACATAGTGTGGAAAGAAAAAAAGTTCACATCCTTTTTAAAAAAAAATTCTATTAGAAACAGCATAATATGCAGAACAATACAATAGCATTTACAATACTTTTTTCCCAGTTCTTATGAAAGTCCAATGCAATTTTACAACAGTATACAGTATGTCCTCATCCCTCCCCTTTAGAGGCTGATATAGTAATAAATTCAATCTTTCTCTCTTGCCCTCTCTCTCTTCTTTTTTTTGTGTCTAAGCAAAGGGCACCTCCTTTTAAAGTGTCCCATAGTATACAGAAATCTGCTTCTTTCTTGGTCCGAATCTAAAGCCAAGATGCAAGCTCCTCAGTCTCTGTAGCAAGTCAGTATGTAATCGGTGCTTCACAAGCCCCAGAAAAACCAATCGCAGCTCCTCATCTGTCCATCACAGTCATTTAAAGAATCCGTTTTAGTAGATTACTGGGCATGGATGTCCATGAATTGTCCTCCCATGTTAGGGTCTCCTGGATTGAACATAGGGGGGCTAGAGGCTGACATGGGCATGGCAGGGTGTGGCGGTCCTCCGTGCATTAACATCGCTGGGTGGTGAGGGTGTCCAGGGATGTAGGAACGCATGGGAGGGCCGTGCCGCAACTGAGCAGGGTGGTGGGGCATCTGGGAGGCGCTGTAGCCTGGTTGCCCCATAGCCATACCCACTGGGCCACTGTGTGACAGGTAATCCCCTGGCATGCCTTGTAGTCCTAGGTGGGGGGGGAAGCAGAAGATCACAGTGATTACTGATGACGCATTTGTGATAGTCAGACATAACGTAATCTATATGTTTGGGAGGTCATCAAGCCGACAGTTTTCTTTCACAAGAAAGATCTGACTCTACAATCACAGCACCAGAAAACATACATGTGGTTGTAAGAGAAGCCTCCGAGGGAGGACTGTCCTCTGTAATGAATGGGGAGAGACTAGAAGAGGAATCTGTGTATTGGAAGAGGGTGGCTCTCTAGGGACTAACTCACTGGCCTGAACACAGCACTTTTCTGCTGCATGCACCAGGGATGTGTACTAGTCCCTGCTTTATCCATCAGGTCTGGAATCTGCCACGGTTATGCCCGACTAGTCAACTGGAAGGTTGTCCTTCACTAAGGTCAAGCTGATATGTAGCTGTTGTTTGCTAATTTTATATTCATCTCAGAGAACAACGCTATGATGAGAGTGGCTCCCCACTGGATAAAAGTGACTATGATGTGCCTATATTTTTTTTATTAGAGGTCTATCACCAATAATTTTACTGTCTCTTAAAATGTTCATTACATGTTGGTTGTGTTATTGAAAAAGTCTAACACTAAATGGCACATAGGTGGAAATGAACTGCCGTTTGTCCTAAGCACGGGCCAAGTCTGTATGCCAGAGGAAGCCACAACAATGACAAATGAGGTAAAATAAGCCATGCCTTTATTCTACGTTCTCCCCTCACTTATCTCACTTTAAACACAATGAGCAAAGGTCTATGGCTCGCTCTGAGAGCCCCTCAGAGAAACGGCACCATTGTGCTTAAATTAGAGACGAAAGGTGAAAATTTACAAAGGCCGTCACTTGAGAGGCCTCACCTGGGTGCGTGCACGTGCCACGAGCAGAAAGGCCACTAACCCTGTGACGGCGGCAATACAAAGCAACAAATCAACCTCAAGTTGAAACAGCCCTTTTGTTATTATTCTGATTGTAGGTCTTTAGGTTTCAGCTTCAGAATGACATATATAATGGTTGGTGATTTGCACTCGCACGTGGAGTGGTAATCTGTATGCCCCTGCAGTTGTTTACTACTAAAGGCCTGACCCAAGCTTTTGAGGGGTCATCAGCTGATCTGATTTCAATCCTTGTACGCGTTGTTTAGTGAGGAAGGAAAACATCGACTCTATCAGAAAAGCAATACTCGGACGTGGAAAGGGCACACGTTGCAAATGTGTTTTTTCACTTAATAAGTCAATCAATACATTGAGTTCCTTGCCTGTCTATTTTCAGGGGTGCCATGAGACCAAATCAACAGGGGATGTTTGACATAGACAATACAGGAGCCAAATCCCCGAAGACCCTTTAGCCCGTAAAACTAAAAGTTCAGAGCAGAAAAATGGGTACCTTGACCCTGCAAAAGGTTAACAAACTTCTGCTTAATGAATGGGAGGAATGGAAATTTCAGACAAAGGAGTCTCCAGCCGAGCTTCCAGCTCACCAAAGCATACCAGCTTTGGACGGGGAGGGCAACATTTTTGTCCATATGCCCATAATTAATGCTCTCTGCATTGACTATTGTCTTGAAATTAAAATGAATTTTTTTTTGGCCACCCTTGGCTAATTTTGTTGAAGAAACACAAAGAATGGTACAGGGGGAAAATGGTCATAAAACAGTCGTTCCCTCATTTATCAAAGGCTCGCCCTCTTCTGCTTGAGTAGCCAGGCTTTATCCACGCTGACAGGTGTATTGTTTCGGAGAGCTATAAGCTCTATAATCGTCATGGGCAGAAAGCATAACGCTTTGCTAAGTAGGTTTAATTGGCTTTGGTTTTAAGTAATGTTGCAGTGTGACTGCTTGGAACACCTTAATTTCAGGTCTTTGGACTTCCCAGCAAATAACTGCTTAATCTCGCCTTGAGGAGAATTCCTCAACTAATGAAAATTGCTTATGAAATATAATGAAGCCTTGGTCTCTTAATCAAATAAGATAACGTTTTTTTTTTTTTTGTAATAACCTATTAATTTAATTGGTCGCGAAGTATAAAACACATCACTTACATTTAATTGACCTAGAAACTATAGAAACAATATTTAAATTAGACAAGCTAGGAATTTTCAGTGATGAAGCAATAAAGACCAGGCATTCTTCACCATGGCGACATATTTCTGTCACACTCTCTTTCCTCATTTCCCCTCATCTCGCTCGCTCTCGTTTCCCCCTCAACCCATCTCATCTAAGATTCCATACGCGGCCCAATTACAGAATTCGGCAAGCAAATTGAGGCTGTTTAAAGCAGGTTTCTCACATGTCTTCTGGGAACTACGGCAGCTGCTGTAAGCAGCCATTTGGACACCGGGAAACACTCTCAGTGTTTAGATATGCACACACAGCGTGGACGTGACGTTTCAAGCACAGAGCTCGTGTTATCAGCCCGTGTCCCTCGGTTAAAGACAGTCAAGTAGAGAGTATCTTTGACAACAGAGGCATTCTGTGCTTGGCTGCATTAATGATCGCTATTTTTGTATACTGAATAAGTCAAATCCATTTGTCACACCGCTTGTGATGGCATATTTAATTTGGATATAGTCAATTAGGCTGGACTAAGCTGTGTACCCTGCTGTGCACACCTCCATTTTGCACTCCTTCATCTCCCCTGCCTTTGCCATTAGTAATCCTATTAGGAAAGACAGACAAGAAAATAGTGGACCAAGTCAGGGTCGATAGAAGCAGCTCCACCTAAAACATTCCAGGCAAGACTGACATAATTTCCAAATGTGTGGCTATGGATTTGTCTGTGGGGTGAGAGAGCGATTCTTTGTGCGTTGCCTCGCAGGTTGGTGTATAAATGTAACTCATGCATCAACTGTAGGGAGACAGATTTATGACACTTTGGGGACGTGCACTTTTCTCTCCTTGCACTGCTGCAGACTGCTTACATTTTGCCAATCAGTCTGTTGCTATGGTAACACACCCCTCCCTTTCTCCGACCAAAACCCCAATCTCAATCCCCCACCCTCCTCTTTCCCCACACAGCTATTCCTCCTCTCTCCCTCGCCCACACTCATTTCCCCTTTCTATATGACTCTATGCACAGTTTAGTAACATGGCCCAAAAATTTCACAAGTATGACAAAGATCACACGCACAAGCACACAAACTCCTGATTGAAGCTAGTCACCCACAAGAACAAGAAATATTAGTATCGGTAAGCAGGAAAAAGCAGCGTGTTGTCATTTCTCTCCCATGTCGTAAAGGCAAATCACATGAATTGCTGAAAACATTGTGGATGCTTGGTGACCCTGCTTTTGTACTTACTTCCCCCATTGCTTTGCGATTGGTTAACTAGAAGGTTACATGTAGTGCCACTGTCCCTCCATGCCCATATTCATGCCCATCCCACTCATAGGCCCTAGAAGGAGAGAAAACAATCGAAGAAGAAGATGCCGAAAGATGAGAAAATAAACGGACAACAGCTCAGAGACAGGAGGTCAAGAAACAAAAGCACAATCCCCGTTTATTAAAAGAAAAGAGAAGAACACCATATAGTACAAATAAGACAAAATATACAAGTAAATAATGCATTCAAAGGTTGTAAGGAAGCCTGGCTTTGGACAAATCCAGCCGTTTAACTGGTGAGGTGGGAGGGAATGAGTGGTTAGCAACAGTGACCAGTTGCACAGGGTGGAACAGAATTAGATACAGAGAGGAGAGCGAATTCCGCGAAGATGGTTATGAGAAAGCAAAAGTCTAAGAAAGGAAACATGAAGGGGCAAAGGGGTATAATGCATTGGACCACACCTGTGCTAGCCAAGGGTCTCAGAGTCAGTCTGAGAAGGAGGTAGTGATGGGGGGCTTGTGGGAAGGTGGGAGATGTCAGAGGAGAAGACGACACGCCAAGGTCTTACCAGGTGGTCTGATTCCCATGTGCTGCTGGCCGTCCATCACGAAGCCTCCCATGGGTTGACCATCTGGGTTGTAGGGAGCTCCTTGACTTACTGCAGGAGGGTATGGTGAGGGAATGTGGGGGAAATGAACAGTGGTCAATTAGTGCTTTTAATTAAGTTTCAGTCAGTCACAGGAGAAACATCATCTGTTAGCCCACATGCAGACTGGGGCATTTCGCACAGTTTCTTTGGGTTTTGTGAGAGATAAAACACTTGACGGAACATGCTCAATGAAGCTTAAGGACTAGGATCAAAGCACTGAGCATATATTCTATAGATGCAGAAAACATTTTTAGACAGCACTTTAGTGAAACTGTTCAATAATACATTTAAGGAAAAGCAAAGTGATATATGTTTCCGCACGCAACCTAATTGAGATGTACTTACCATGAGTTCACGCTATTGAAAGTGTGTGTGCTGGGGGATTATTTGGTCAAAAACAACAGCTCAACCCCAATGAATGCCTTTGAACTTTACTGAGTCCCTAATGCAACCCTGCCCCCTGAACCCCATTACAGGTAATAAACTTTACAGCAGTCCACAACAAGCCATGCACCAGGGGCACTGTTCACTAACAGGAAGAACTGAACCAGAAGGCAAACACAGCCAATTCAGAATTTAAAAAAAAAAAATACTTCAGTATCCTCTTTGCTTGGCCGAACTGCTCTCCACTTAACTTTTTGAGGATAATGAGTTGGATGAGGAGGAAACAGTTGTAGTTACTGTCTCAACACTTTAATCCATCGTATGCGTTTGCTCGCTTCTCTTTGTCACTGGGTTATATACTGTAGCGCCCAAGTCAGCATGATTAGTGCTTTGGGTTAATTGGATGGATTTTAGTGGTCAATCATTGTTGACATCCAGGCTGGGCTAAGTATTTACCGGCAGGTGGGCCTCCGGGTGCATGGCTTGCAGGGGGCTTTCGCCTGCGGGACTTGAATACAGAAACTATGGGGGACTTGCCTGCTCGGTTGGACTGGTCGATCATGGGCTGCACTATTCTTCTTCTTGCGTTAATGAACCTGTAAAAAAACAAGATAATGCAACATATGATGGAAGGGTTTTTGCTGTCTTTTTCTGTAAACACAGTCATGTCCATGCCTGCTGCTGTCCAGATCAGCCCAGATAACTAATCAGAGGGGGTAATTGGGGGATTTTTCTCTCTCTCTAATCCTCTAGTACTCCTGTGGGAGTGTCAGAGAGTTGTTCCATAACACAGAAATGTTCACAAAGCTTATGACTTGTACAAACGTGCGCTGGCTTAATACAGTATACATCGCCTACTAAGCGAAGTGCACAAAAGCAGTTTGAAGACAGCGATGTTTTTGTCCATCCACGCAGTTCAAGAGACTCCTTTTCTTTTTTTCGATGAACTTTATTTTAAACCACTGAGCAATTCAAACCCGGATGCCAGATGTAACGCAGCTGATATGCAGCAGGAATTAATGTGTTTAGGAAATGTTTACTAACAGAAAAGTGTTGCTTGTCAAAGAACACTAGTACAAGCCATGTTTTCTTTTTTCCTTGCGTCTCCCTAGAGGCAGAATAATGAAACTGTGGATTCAGTTGTTGCTTTTTACCTCGCTGAAAAAAAGCAGGCCGCATTTCTGCATATTGTGCATAACATTTGGGACAAAAACATATCTAGCCCCTGTAGCTTCTGACCCACAACCTTCTTGCACCATACATCAGAGTGCTCTGGTCTTGTTGTGCCTAAATCCCCTCTAGTGACCCCGTGACCCTGGTCACCTCCAGGAGACTAAGCTCAGGGGTTCCAACTTGATTTATGTCCTCCTGCTGTTACCACAGTTGGACACTTCCATTTCATCCTTTGAGGGGGGAATTAGTAGACTTTTAAGGAAACAATAGCTCCACTCCTCTTTTCAGGCTGAGAGAAGCAAGGGAGGAGAGACTGGGGTGGAGGGAGAGAGCGAGAGAGAGAAATAAAGAGACAGAGCAGAACTAACGGACAAAGAAATTTTCACATAGGCATCTGCTAAGCTTCTTGCTTCTTAATTATAAAACGGATCGTTCCAACTTATTTTAACCGAGAAATCACCCACAGTTTGAATAAAAAAAAAGTTGTATTCAATTTTAATTTCGGTTGAGGCGACTTTTAGGTGCTCTTCGTCCTTACCCATGGTAATATTACTGTATGTAGGGAATGGCCTCTTGTGCTGTAAAGCTTGTTTTTTTATTCCTTAAAATGTATTTCTCCAGAGAACTTTCTGATATATTTATCACCAATATCACTTTAGAGCATCACCTTAAAGGCTGAAAAAAAACAAAGATTGGGGAGGAATGTACTGACATGGCAGTGCACCATCAAATGAGAGAATGTCTGGAGTTTTATCACCAGCAGTGGGCTGGAGAGCAGGGGGAGTCTCAGACTAGGCATTCCTTTTACTGCCTTCATCTCAGGCTGGGGTCAGGGTGGGGTGGGGGGTGGGGGGTACTGTTGTCTATCTGCTGACCTCTGCCGTTTGGATTTTCCTCCCTCGCTCACTCGCTGTCCCTCTGCCTTTTTTTCCACTCGCTTTCTTTCAAATTGTGGAAATGGCTGTTCTTTCTTTCTTTTTCTTTTTTTAAAGGTATCTTAAGCTTCCTTTCTCGTTCCTCCTTATATCTAAGGCCAGATGCGCCAAAATCTGGAACAAAGGACAAGTGCTACACAATACCAGGCAGGGGGATGGAGAGGTGGTGGGGGTGAGGGTGGGGGTGTATGAGTGTGAGGAAAAAGAGAAAGAATGGTCATGCTCTGTTCTGTGAGCCAGGCGGACGCCCTGGCGCTGACGGTTAAGAAGGCAATCAAAAGGAGCAGAGAGCCATACGGGCCAGGCTAAAGCTGGAGCCTCCATTAGGAGTAAAAGTTCACCTTTGCGCGACCTCTCCGCGCTATAGGACTGCGTTTATGGCCTGTTCAGTTTCTACTTCCCATAGGCACACAATGAAGCCAACTATTCAGTCTAGCTCGGGACAATGGGGGGCTATTTTAAAGCAAAACGCCACTAGTGGCACCTCCAAAGAAGGATAAAAAGAGGAGGGTTAAAAATACAGAGCTTCACTAAAAGGACAAGAAAAAAAGATTGAAATGAGAGTGTTTATAAGCCAAATGAACCTTGATAGAGGGCAGTTTGGTCCTTCTCATTCTGCTAGTGTGTGTGCGCGTGTGTGTTTCGTAATGTGTTGGAGCACTATTGCTCATTCCAGACTTCACTGACAGTCGATGTGATCTCTGTCGGGTCTGCCAGGGCCTACGCTAATATCCCACTCTCATTACAAACGCACAGGTGTAGCACGAACGGCACGTGAAATGGCCAATTAAAAGCAAGAAATTGTCTTTTTCATCAGCTGCCTTTGTTGCGTGACCAATTAGGGAATAATTTAATAAGTGTTGCTGGAAAGATCCGGATTGAAGATACAAAAGGTTATATTTCAGTGTGTCTATCTAAATGCATATGAAGTGTGTCGTTTTTCTCAGAAATGCCCCCTTCGTCTGCTCGTTCCTTTTCTCTCAGATGTAAACTGTTTGAGGGGGCGCATGCATGACTACGGAGGACCGAATTCACTCATGAAATCACATTTCAACACACTCAGCTACATTTACATGTATATTAAAAACCCACAAACAGGCATATCAGTAATACCGATGGAATAGAATGATCTGCATCTGTGGCTCTCTCCAGGAAAAAAATATGCATTAAAAGAAAATACATCAAATATGGTTTTAGGATAATTAAGTTAAAATTAAGTAAGAGTGCATTATCAATTTAGCTATTGTGCTAACTCTGATTTTGGGAGTAACAAGCTATAAATATAGCTACAAACTACATTTTCAGTAGTGTGACAGAAGCTCAGCTGTTCTTAAAACATTGTAGCTTTTCCAGTTACTTTGTGACACAACACTACTTTGCTGTTTTTTCATAATGTATTGTGCATACACATCAAACTAAGTAATATACATAATGTTATATTCATTGTTTGCCCCCCCCCCCCCCCCCCCCCCCCCCCCCCCCCAAAAAAGATCTTTTTTAAGTATTTAAACACAAATCAATGTGCTTTTCTAGCTTTGTACCTACGTATACATTTATCTGTTCAAGTTTAATGCTGTCACCCTAATTGGGAAATTATACTACTTAAATTTTAATTACAAATTAAATAATCAAATAGCATACATTATATTTCTCCTTTAAAAATGTATTTATAGTTGTTAGCTTCTAATATAATAAGCTACTTTTTTTTTTTTCAAAATGCGTAATGATTTCAAATAATGTGTAATAACTTGTACATTGACAAACTACATTCTTGAAGACGCTGCTTTAATTCAACCAGCTAATCAAGCAATGAGACCCCTCTGGTGAAACCAACTTTATTATAAGTGTCTGCTCCAGAGATCCATTTACTTAAGTAATTAGTAATTCACATGTTGGCATGCCTCAAGGCAATTTTTTTTAAATACGAGCATCTCATCTCGACCTAAAAGTCATAAAAGTCCACCTCGGCTCCTCCTCTCTCCGAGTCAATCTGGGGTCAGTCGCTATGGCCTGCCAGTGTTTAAATAAACTAGTCCAGCTGTTTGCTGCACAAATTCCATTTACACTCTTCCTCCCCCTTCCCAATCCACCCGCTCTCGCTCACACACACACACACATGCATACATTTACACACTCCTTTTAATCAGTGCGCTGCAAGCCAGGCCTGGAGGAGTGGTGTTAACCTGCTCCATTGCTGGAGACAGGCTAGAGGCAATGGGGCATACATAAAGGACCAACTTCCAACACCCGTTCAATTCAGCATCTCTCACCTCAGACAATTCCATTCAGCCACATCACACCCCTCTTCCTCCCCTCGCACTGCATGTTTCTGCCTTTCTCACTTCTCTTCATGTTCTTAATAACACAGGTCTCCCCCGCGACCCCTCCGCTGCTTCTTGGTGGAATCCCATAAGAAGAACCCACTCTGCTGGGTCCTGAGAAAAAGATGGATGCCAACTCTTTCTTCAGACTGCTTATGCAAACAACTTGCCATTCTCTTTTAGACACCGACACCTCATTTGAGGTGTGGAAACATAGGCATGTGTCTGGACTTATTTGCAAATTTTGCTTTAGCTGCTTCCATCAGCTAATACCAAACCTGTTGGCTCCCAGGTTTCTTGCATACAACTGTGAGGTTTGCCATAGTTATCATCAAGTCAACCACTGGAATTTCAAGAGTGACTCCAGTATTCACAATATTTTGGAGGCATTCACTCTCACACTCTCACAAACTTGGGAGTGTGCACGTGGCTAGCGATTCCTTGCTTCTAATTTCCACAAACGTTACTGGGATTACCTGGCCCACTCTAGCAGAGAAAAACAGCCTGCTCAAAGAAAACAGAGGAGATGTAAACGAGGCTCTCAAGTAGGAGCTGGTCTAATCCCTGCTGCATCAGCCCCCCTCCAACAGAGGCCGGCTATTACTTCAGCAAACTCACCCCCACATGCTCCTCTCACCAAACAAAGTCGAAACCTTTCCATTAACAGAGCTGTGAAGTCCCCTCTAAAGCCGCTTTTTAAAGAGTGGGGCCGCCGCCTGGGGGCTGAGGAACACACTTTATAAACACATAGTCGGCCTGTGAGAAAGAGAGAGGGCCGCAGCGGTGATCGCTACGAACAATTCAGCGAGGAACATGCATGAAGACTCCAGCTTGAGGCAAGAGGAGGCCATCGCTGTGATCAACCTCTGTTGCGGCATTCAAACGGCCGCTGAAAAACAAAGCGCAGCGCAACTGCCGAGGTGCTGGAAACGCTTCAGAGACGGTTCCCCACTCCTCTGGAGTCGGGGACTATGAGGTCATTCTTGGCATGAACGCGGCCTGCCCGCTCTCCTCTGATTCTCCACCCAGTCCAGAGAGAGCAAAAGAAAGAGAGCAATAATACATCAGCGAGGGAGGGCACCATCACATGCCCACTTTCCAAACACAACATTGGAACGCTCTCGATTCCATGTTGTCGCCTATCTCTGAAGGCCTCAGGCAAGCACTTGGGCCAAAGAGTACTCCCTCTCTGTCTGGGCAAACACGCAAACAAACAACCGCACAGTGTTGGGACGTCAACTGCTGCCCTGTGTGTGGCAACACATGGCACATAAGAGAGGAAATGACATCACGGCGGCAGGTTTAATAGGTCCTCCGCCTAGCTGTCACTGTAGAGCTCATGCTGGCACCGCCAGTTCTATTGACACACATACGATCTGACTGGCCTTACTAACCAACTGAGTAAAACACAATTTTTACTTTAATAACTGATGGTATATTCATTTGAATAACCAGTAGAGGCCACACAAGAATGAAGATTTGTGATCTGACAAGTTTAGTCACTTTTTTTTTTGCCTCAACTTGCCTTACAAAAACGTACTTGTGGCAGCACCATGTTAGTATCAGATCAAATATTCTGATGTATACCGAACCATGGTACTGTTTGATTTATGCATTATTATATTTAATACAATACACTATTTAATATTTAACAACTTGCATTTCATACATTTGAAAAAAAATCTTACTTCTTACATTGTTAACCTATTCTTTGGAACAGCTTACATTTCGTAGATTTTAAAAAACGCTGGGTTGTTTTAACCCAATTTTGGGTGAAATATGGACAAACCCAGCTATTGGGTTAAAAAAGTAATCTAAAAATGTAACCCAATGGCTGGGTTTGTCCATATTTTACCCAAATTTTTTTAATGTAAGATGTTAAAAAGAGAAAGTAATTCACAAAATGCATAATTTAATGGAATTCGTTTTCATGGAACTCGTTTAAAAATCATTATTTTCTTTATTTTTTTCCATTTCATTTGGTGAAGCTAATTGTGCAGACACTACACATTTTAAAGAGAAAACATTACGCCTCGGACGATATTTGTACTTTTTTTATACATTGCCTATAGAATAAATATATGAGGTGTTACTTGCTCTAGTGTGCTTATTTTTGTGGTTGTTGTTGGAAGGGTGAAGTTCAGCATGACCTTGCAATCACTGTAATGCTAAAAGCTCATTAGCTAATCAGTGGTCGGCTCGCTAATCAGCAGTCCAATCTGTTCCTAGATTTATAAACATAACCAATATGCTCTAGTGCCAATCCACCCTCCGTCTGTCATGTTCACATTCCCCCACAAAAGAGAGGATAAAAAAAAGTAGAGAAAAGAAGAAAAATGGAGGCATTGCCTGGGGCCTGTTGTGATGTAAGACAGAGGGAGAGAAAGAGGGGGGTGCACCCTTGTATGGTTCACAGACTCTGTACGAATGCATGCATACACACACGCACATATCCTACGACAACTTACTGCCAAAGAGGCATCCATGCACATTCTCTCCGAGACAAAGAAACTATTTTAACTCTGCTGGTCTCGTTTACACACACACACATATGCATACCCAGTCCAACACACATTACTAAAGACTTCACATGACTAAACGCACACACACACAGAGAGAGAGAGAGAAAGAAACCACTCCAACTTGTCTGCTGTTGACACAACACAGAGATCAGGTCTGAGCAAGTGCTGAAATTCCAGTATGGCAGAATTGTTAACAAACACTTGAGAACAGACTGAGCCCAACTGTGCAGCAAGGCAAACAATCCCTATATCCACCCAGCTTCATGGAGCTGAGCTCTTCACTACGTTTCCATCTTTGCCTGATGTAGCTGGGGGATTTTGAGGGTGTAGGTTGGGCCACATGCCTGTGTCTCGCTGGTGTAAATATGTCTTTTGTTTGGCGGTTTGACCCCAGGGTGTGTTGGTATTTTGTTGAAAGGCCACGGATATTCACGCTAAAGCACCTTGACAGTAAGACTGTGTGAAGGCCGCTCCGGGACATGGGCTACGGCTCATCTCACTCAGACCTATTCGCATCCTTTGGGTCGCTGTTGCATGCACACACACATACACATATGCATATATGCACAGTGACACCAGAATTATAGATCTAGCAAACACTTACACACATTCAGTCTAAAACAAGAGCTTAGAGAAACGTTTTATTGCTCAGACGTTGCTCTTTGAACGCTAAGCAGAATTAATTATACGGATAGTTATGTAACGGATGTTTTATAAGTATCAATTTGTCTTCATAAAAAATGAAAACAAATGAGAAACAACTGAGGGAACTCGTTTGTGAACACCCCCTCCCAGAAGAAACTTTTACAAAGGTTTCTCACAGCTCGAGAGGTTTAAGTTTTCAGTTTCTTGCAAGAATGTACATCGTCTCAGATGTTTCTCCAGAAATTGTTGACATATAGAGGGAGGCTATGGAATGAATGTGGAAGTATAGCTTGGATGAGAAATGTTAAGGTGAAAGTACTGATTTGATGGCCAACTTTCACTTTGGAGAATCTTGGCTAACATCTACTGGACTGCAATCTTTGTTCTCAAACAAGCCTCTGTTTGCTTTCCTTTTCAATCTCATTGTAGTCTAGGAGATACCAAATAGATTTTGCTTCTGTATTTGGTAAAAAAACAACAACATTGTGTATCACCTCTCGAAGGAACCTACTGGGTCAGGGGTCACCTTTTCCCCTAAGCTATAAGAAACACTGCCAAATACTGCACACAAAATGCACACAGAGCAATCATCCAGAGCTTTTCTTGAACAAGTTTCAACTTCTCTTGACATGGGCGGGCTTGGCTGTCAAAGAAGTGAAGCATGCCAGTCATCCAGTTCTCTCTCTCACTCCTTTTTTCTCTCAGGCGCAGAAACCCGATCCAGGGTGTGTGGACGCTGTTTCTCTAAAGTAGCCCCGCCACACTTCACTCCATGCTTTTAAGACTTTCATAAAAGCCGCCTTATTGACAAAACAATCCATCCCTAAGGTTTAAACAGCATCTTTAAAGGGATTATTAAATTCCGTCAGGAAGGGAAGAACGGGCAACATGTGAAACCCGATGACCCGCCCATTGATTTTACATCACGGATCTTTATGGAGTGTTCTGAGAATGCTTCCTCTTATCGTCAAAGGCTAAAAGTTTTCTTTCTCTCTTCGTCTTTCCTTATTCCTAATCTTCCATCGAAGTTTTACGTTTGGACCTTTGAACGACCGACTGTACCTCCACATCATTATGCGGTTGTACATAATCCCTATCAAAGCTCTGACATCAACCCTCCAAAAATAGATCCCACACCGTCTATCCACATCCCCTCTCTGATGCCGCGTTCGCTCTCTGTGTCTTAGGCTGTCTCTGTGTGCTCATGCGTGTCCACTGGCACGCATGCGTCTCTGTTTATGTGACCATAAGGGTGTGACTAAGTGTGCCTCTAATGCGCATTGTCCAGATTTGAGGAACAGTTTTCAAACACTCTCAGTTCAGGTCGAAAAAACACACGCACGTGGGTCGATTGTTAATATGTGGACCCAGATTTGCAGCGGTCCCTCACGTTATGTCATCGCCAATAATTCATGAGTGATCAGCACCCCGCATGGCCTTTAGCATTTTTTATTTAATCTTCAGCCTGCGGATTCTCCGAGTCTTCATCAATAATGGACACATACATGTGTGTTAACAAGTCTATGAGAGCAGGGCTTAAGGAAGCTGTCATTTTCGGTTGATCTCTTGTTTAGCTCAATCTGTTAGCTGTTTGTTTGGTGTCACGTTTCCTCGGGTCCAATAATCAAAAAAAAAAGAACGTTTTGCTTGGAGATATAGCATACTTGCATAGTAATTGAATAGAGAGGCTCGCTACAATCTAATTATGTACATTTTGCACGAATACTGTATGTTGGGTGTAAGCTATTTTGGCCATGTGCTTTGACTAGTCTGATAAATAGAATCACAGCTAGGGAAATTGCCTCTAAAAATCAGCAGGTCAGGAGGTAACATCACCAGGGGTTGCCATGGAGACACCCAATGGTGAGCTTCCTACTAAGCACAACCACACGCCTATGAAATGACAGATCCTACTCTCTAACCCCAAATGTGCTGAGCCTCTCTCTCTCTGTTTCCATACACTCTTTTCAATGTCATCTACACATACCCAAACACACATCAACACTGATGCACACAATCTGGGAAAGGGCAGCAAGATCTCAGCATGCAGGGTTTAGCGGCTAATGCCGCTTAAATCGACCACCTCTGGTTCATCGCTTAGACAAGTGCTCTTTCTCCTGCGTCCACACTAACACGGGCACTTATTCCAACATGCACCAAATCCTGCTAGAAAATGAGTCAGCCAAGCAGCCAGAGTGCTGGTGCAGGACAGGACAGTGTGTGTGTGAAGTAATTGCCTGTGTTCTCTCTGCTAACTAATATGGCTGAAAGAATTGATCTCCCATGGGTTGTTGTGAGGTCACAGAAATTGATAACCCCAACAAGATTCCCTTTGTCCGCCAGCCTGCGTCCCACTGATAGGCCACTTTTGTAATTTAATCCTCATTCTTACTCTTGTCTCCAAGGTACCAAACTGAACAATGGTAAGGATTATGATTATGTCAGAAATTACATTTTGTGTAATGGGCTTTAATACATCTCCCATCTCTCTAGCTCTCCTAACATCTGGTGTACATCGCAAGATATTGTTTGTTAATAAGCTTCAGAAGCCTGATGGAATAACGTTACATAATCAGGATACAAAGGTGTATTGTATTAGATTTAAAGGACAACTCCAATCCAAAATGAACCTTTGCTCTAAATAAACATCGGTACCTAGTCAACCGTTCTCTGAGATTTGTTTTCATGATAATCGAATGTAAAGAGTTAACACAGAACTCTCCCCACACTAACACAGAAACATAATGAGGGTCCCTACAAGCAAAACGAAGCATTGAGAACTTTGCAAGTGTACAGACCGTTTATTAAGAAGATACTTTATAAAGACAGTCCACTTCGTGTATAAAGACAGGAGCCATCTTAGAAAATAGTCTCGATAAGTCGATCCCCGAACGCCGTTCACACAGTTCAGCTCACTCAGCACGACGTTCGTGGTTCGACTTGTCGTGACTGTTTTCCAAAGATGGCTCCTGTCTGTATACGTAAAGTGAACTGTCTTTATAAAATATCTTCTTATTAAACGGTCTGTACACTTACAAAGTTCTCAATGTTTCATTTTGCATGTAGGGATCCTCATTATGTTACTGTGTTAGTGTGGGGCTATTTTGAGCCTTGTTAGTGGTATAAACTAGCGATTTCTTTTTACTTAGTAAATGCCCCCAGTACTAGCATTATACGCGAAACAGTTTTTAGAGACAAAACTCTTTACATTCGATTATCATGAAAACAAATCTCAGAGAACGGTTGACCGAAGAGACCAACGGTTCATTTTGTGCCAGCGTTCTCCTTTAACGTTTAGCAATACATTTCATAAAAAGAACACGTGCTAGCAGAATTTACATCTTTAAATAAAAAAAAGGTATAGTCCTACCAACAATGACTAAAATAAAAACTTTCAGATTTGCTTTCTATAGCACATAAGCATTCATAATAGGGATGGGCAACGATTAATCATGATTAATCGCATCCAAAATAAAAGTTTGTGTTTACATTATATATGTGTGTGTAGTGTGTATAATTAATTTGTGTTTATTTATATATAATAATAATTGTGAATAAATATATATAAAATATATACATGCACATATGCATGTGTGGGTATTTATATATCCAAATTAATTATACACACTACACAAACATATATTATGTAAACACAAACTTTTATTTTGGATGCGATTAATCGCGATTAATCATTGCCCATCCCTAATTCATAAGCATCCAGTTTCCATGATCAATGCAACTATCGCATGTAAATGGCACTCAAGTGAATCATGGCCAAACCATTTTTACAAACTCACTGAAATGACTTATTAACCAAAAGTAGTTTTGATGGAACGATATTGGATGATTAGGCTCCTAATTACCTTTGTGAGGTAATTAATTTGTGATTAGTAATTTGTTTCATAATGCATTTTTAAAGTAAAGTAACCCATCCCTTGCTGTAAGCGCCTACATCAAGGCCGGTTTATTCAGCAAAATGGATTAGGGCATGTAATCAGATCCTTAGCAATATCAATCTCTTGACACTCCGAGAACAAGAGCGGACAGAGTTTGCGAACAGAATTTCATGAAGAAATATGTGGCTAAGGTCGTTCTTTGTGTTCTTACATCAAACGTTCCCTCCTGCGCTCAGTTTCACCTCTCCACTCCCTATCTCAAGCCCTTCATTAGACAAGGCTAATAACAATAAGTATGTACTGATAGCCATCTCTGATAACAAAACGCACCCGTGTTAAAGGGTCCGTCAACCTTTACAGAATTTGACGTGGGAACGGCGAAAATACTAGACACACGTCACAGTGATTGCGGGGCAGACGGGTTTCGAGAGGGAGCTGAGAGAGTAGCTGCTCTCACAGGGGTTCATATTTGAATGAGAGAACAAACAAGAAAATGTTGGAAAATTCCTGGCGGCAATATCCCTTTGGGTGAATTGATTTGCAGGGAGATGAGGCGATAAGTGGAAGACTGATGGGAGGGGCGAGTAAGAGCGGGGGGAGGGGAGTGTATTAATTCAAATCATTAGGAGCTGCTTGCCAGGGGCGAAGCTATTGATTGCATGTAAACACAAAAGTACAATTGACTTACCAGTTGTTCACTTGTAGTATAGTGAGTCCGGTGTCTTGTGCCAGTTGCTTTTTCTGTTCTTCTGAAGGGTAGGGGTGCTAAAAAACACACACACACACACACAGGAAATGATAAGAGAAACATTGTAAATAAATCAATTAATGAGCACATTTGTTAGTGAGGGAAAGGTCTGAGGTACAGAAGGGAAACGTTGCTCACACGTTTGTGCGGAAAAGTGGCAAAGCAGCTGTTAATTAGTGTGAAAAAGTGAGGTGTGTCTCTTTCTTAGAGTCATTAATGGAATATGAAATCGTGTAATTAATGGCAGCGAAAAAGGCAAGCCAATTATAAAGTTAAGTGAAGTGTGGGAACAGAAACAGTAATTAGAGTGCTATGCCGTGCAACCCTACTGAAATTTATTCTAGTCATCTTTCTGCCATGAACGCATGATGGAGAATGGATATCTGAAGCCTTGCGTGGAATACAGACCTCTTCCCTTCTTAAAAGCTCGTTTTAGATGATTAGCCACCTAACATCTAAATGTCAACATGGACAATACCAAAGTGCTGAAAATAAGCTTTTTCGACACTAAAGTTATGAACTTGATTCGAGCTGATCCAGCTGTTTAAATAATGGCGAGCTGAGATTTGCTTGATTTATATTTGCGTTAGTGTGAAGTATGGAGCTAGCTAGCTTTGAGTCTAAACAATGTGCCGTTCACGAAGACAAGACAGAGCCTGCGTTGAGGCCCCTGCTGAGCATGTAAAATGGGAGGTACAGTGTGCAAAGATATTTACACCACATTTATACCTAGACGGAGAGAAAAAGAGTGAGAGAACCCTGTGCATGGCCTCAAAGCACAGCAATAACGGCTTTCACATTTCTGTGGAACACTGTTTTCGTATTATGCTTTGTCAACACATTACGCAAACCTGGACAGATCCAGTCTTTGTGGATGGCTCAGTGTGCCCTTCGTCTCACTATGCTAACAGATCCAAACCTTCTAAGCCCAGTACCAAACCTGGCACAACCTGTTGGGGATTAACCGAGACAGGGGCTTTAACTTGGCTTTTAGGTTGCAAAATGTGACAATGGATCGCTGTTAAACAGCGACTTCAATCAATAATGAGTCAACATCATTGACACTGCAGCACAGTAACTGGTTGAGCCATGTGTGAGGCAAGGAAAGGGCGCTTGTGAATATAATTTGCTTTTACTTATGTGAGCGTTGCAAAGGAAGACATCATCAATTGTGATTCTGATTCACCCTTTGAGAAGTATAATAAGAACAAGGCTTCCAAATGAACAAACAGAAATGTAAAAATGGTTGGCGCCACGGGTTGTCTGCTCCTTTTTGAGCAATAATAAATCGGAATGTCTTTCATGTTGCTGAATGCATGTTTATTTACTGGTACTGCCAGAGAAAGCAAGCTGTTTTCCTGTCGCTCTGTCATTTCCATGTGATCCAATTGTAGGTAATTGGAACAAACTGTGAATTATTTCATGCAGAAAGTTATAATTGTAGTGACGCCTCCAGCCATTTCTGAGTAGATTAAAAGAAAATCTAACATTTTTCCCCCTTATCATATCCATTGTCCGTCGCTGTAAACTACAATGATAAAGTTTGTGTGAAACCAGGGCCAGGACTTGAAATGTGAGAAAACAACATTCCAGCCTCTCTAAATGTCATCTGATCAGTGATCTTCGTTGATAGTTGGCCTGTGAGCATCAAAAATATAAAGGTAACTACTGTATAATCAGAAAACTCTTAGATCAACATTAGATTACTTTCAACCCTGTCCTCTTCTGTAGTTAACCAAGTCATCTGAGAGGGAATAAGTCCTGGCCAATTTTAAACGGATTGTGTATAAAATAATGGCATGAAGTCTCAGCCTTATATTGAAGTACATGTCTGGACAAAAGAATCAGAGGCCCCATGACTTTTTTGGGGAAGGCAGTGCCGAAGGCTATATGACAGTACTAACGCTGCCTGTTCTGCAAAGAATGACTCCAGTTCTGCGCCACTGCAATTCCAGGAATGAGAGCGCTGAGACCGGATGAGATTTACACATCATTGTGTTCTTCACACCACCTCTCCTACACTAAAACCTTTTGAATTCCGTTTTACTCAGACAACACAATTTGGAGAGAAGAAATGATCATATTGCCAAGACCATTTACATACAAACTTCTTTTGCAACTGCTATTTTGAAATCTCTTCCACAGCTACGTTTTATGAGTCAAACATTATGTGGTCCAAACTTGTAAAGGTAGGGAATGATTCACACTAACACTCAAATGTTAAATATAATAAAAAACATTGATGAAGCATAACATGAAGAATGCAATATGCTGGCTTCACTTTTAAGAAAAGTGGTGGGAGGAGGACTGTCAACTAAGGCAACTTGTTAGACAACTTTACAAAACGAAATGTTACAACAATGCACAATGGGGTGGAGAAAACGAGCAGTCAAGTTTCAGCTCAACTTAAATGTAACCTAATCCTATCCTAACTTCTCATTAAATCCTAGAAACCCCATACAAAGACCTGTTCTGTGATTGACAGGTGGCTTCGACTGTGAGCCTTCAGCAGTACCCAAACAGGATTCCTGTACAAATGCCAACTGGGTCAAGCTCTTTAGCCTACAGCATCATATGTGCCTCACCTTTGTTGTCGTAATGACCCCGATGTAGCCACACCAGTATTTGCGTAGAATGGGGCAGCAGTGACTGAGGCCCTATTTACACTTATTACTGTACTTGTCACATCTGGAAAACATCCAGATACACTTCTTGGACTTTTTTCGGTTATGTAAATTGTCCAGCGTCTATTTGCAATCACAACAGAGTGATACAGAAATTGACTTTGCTGCGGCAGACTTTGAGTTATTATTACTTTACAAATTGTCGCAACATTTTTTTTCTGTTCTCAAACTTCTGATGCCAGTTCTCTCGAATTTGTACAACCCCTTCCCATGAGACATACCTAAATGTTCATCCATTCCAACTCTTGCAGCAATCTTCTCATAGATCTTTTCCATACTTGCTGATAAATTCCATAATATTAAAGCTTTCATAAACTCACAAAGTGGATATGTTTAGAAACAATTTTTTTTCCCTTTGTGTGGGTCTCCAAACACCAAATTATCTCTATGCGTCAAAACAGTGTGATTTAGATTCTGGTTTAACGGAGAGAAACCAACAGATTTTATTATAGTCAGAGAGCGACTGAGTATTTTAATCCTCTTGGCAGCAGTACTGGGTGAGAATTGTTTTCTCAGGGTCTCGTGATGCTTTAGTGAGAAAGCAATAACACTGCCTAAAGAACAGATGGAAAGTCTCAACGAATCCTCCCTGTTTCCCTTCGCCTATCTTAATGATACGTCTTGTCCAAATATACTACTCCTTTCATCAGAATTTCCATGCAGCCTCTTCTGCGCTGGTGGATACCAAGCCAACGATGCTCAACGATCCTCCCCGTGCTCAGTTCTCCATCATGTATCTTATCTTATCTTTGTGTGTGCGTGTGTGTGTGTCTACCAGTGCATCAACAATTGTCCCTCCTGGTCTTCCTCGGTGACCCCCTCAGACAGGGAATGGCGGGGAAGAGCGTAGAGTCCGTGTCCTATCAGCAAGATAAGAGAGGTGAACAGGTCTCTCCCATTCTCTCGTGCTCTCACTGGTAGAGGTAAAGATTGCTTCTCGAAACAGAACTCAGACTTCCCCCCTAACCCTCGGTTGACTCCGCTCTCCTTACCCACAATTCAGAGCGACGGCCGAGAATGCTGTTTTGAATGCAGCCAAGATATGAGGAGTCAAGTTGTGTCAGGAGACCTTTCCGTGGGAGAGGGTAGAATTCCGGTATTTACTACACTGTACCCTGAAAGCTGAGAGGTACAACCGAGACTATGAGAGCAGAAACATGAGAGGTGTGTACTCTTAGTCTTTATGTCTTTGTGGGGAGAGTTGTGTCTATGCAGAACAGGGAGGAGGAGGTCTGGATGAGCTCCAGCTGCGCTCCTTATCAGGTCCTTAGACAGGATTCTCTGGTTCACTGTGAGGGGAGAACTATTTTGGAAGTTCTTTTCATCTCTGTGTTTTCTTCATCATTTTGCTTCCCCCGCAAAAAAAAAAGCCAGAATCCCAGCAGTATTTCTTTACCCATCGACTCCCGGGGTTGGCTGAGGCCACATACTGAACGCATCCTCCCCCCAATGGCCGTGGACACATCTTTTTGTGTTCCGTTTAACCAGTTAATTACAATCAGCCACAATCCCCCCTCTCCCCCACTCTGCTGCTTTCATTACCCACATTACCGTTATTATCGTTATGTTCTATTTAAGGGAACATTTCTCTCTATCCTGTGTGATTTGGATTAAAGAAGCTTTCCATACAAGATTAACTTAATAAAATAAGTGAGCTGAACATAGTGCTTATTCCTCACACAAAAAATTAGTAGGAGGGATGGCACAAAAATGTACCATGCCCACCGAGTCGCAGGAAACAGTCACAGAATTAATCCCTGTGGCTCCATCTGACAAAGTGCCCATCTCCCAGATGTCTAATACTAAATACGTTGCAGGGGCGACTAAGGTCAGTGGGTCCTTTCAAGGTATGTGCAGGTTCATTTCAGCTACTGCAGCCTCACTTCCATATTCCTTGTGGCTAATCCCCATGGAAGCCAAGCTGCCCCTGAGGAATGCCTAAGGCTTGATCCAGGGGCCATTCTGGCCGAGGTGTCTACTGAGTATCATTTCCATACCAGCCACTGTACGTGTGGGCTGCGTCCACCGCTCTTCCATGGCTTGGGCCTTGAGAAAACAGGATTATGCCTGAAGTTTAGTGCTCCACCTACTCCAGCTCTGCTAGCATTAACTGTACCAGAGCTTCAGCTTCAGGCCTTTTGCAGATAGGGCCACCTACTACATCCAACCCAAACCTTAGGCTGGGGGAGGAAAGATTACCCTTGATATTTGGCTAAGAGCATTATCATCTCTCTAGACAATTATGCACTTGTTGTCTTCGTCAGTAAGATGAGAAGCATCCCAGCTTATTTACTATCATTGAAAGGTGGTATTTCTCCAGAAAGCACAATAATGTCTTAACCTTAGAGATTTTTCTTGGCTGAGGAAAAGTTGAGGCATTTCAAATTCCTTTTTGTGTACGTGGCATAAACATGAAGTTTTATCCTTCATTAAGAAAAAAAAAAACATCATATGGAAAACTGAAGAGAGAGAGTGAGTAAAAACAAAACAGCAAATCTTCTGTAACCCAATTTCTTCCTAAGATTGATTCACCAATGAGACAAAAACAAAGGAGAGAGACAGGTCTTAGATTTTAGAAAACAACTGGAGGCCAGGGTTTAAGATGCCCTTGCGGAGTTGGTGACTGGCTGGCTCACAGAAAGTGGGAATGCTTCATTGGGAGCACCACTAAGTTTGTAGCGAGCTAAGTCAACACAAAGCCGGCACATGAATTATTCACACCCAGTGTTTTTTTTTAGAAATCCTTGTACTACAACAAGCTAAAGCTGGGCAAATTTCACCCTTGGATTTTTTTTTTCCACCATTTAATCTCTACTTTTGATAAAAGAGGATATGTTTAATTTGGTTTCCAGCATTTTAATTAGTCATCCTCTTAAAAACATTTTTTTGTTGGTTTAGGGAATAGGGTGTAACACAAGTTATTATGGGTAGGGAATAGGCACTCTTGTTTTAAAGGCAACTGAGGACAGAATGCAAGTCTAAAATTAAAAGATGGGTGTGGGCTGGAATACAAATCAGATCTTCCATATCTGTGTAAACGTCCAAGCCCACAATGCTCTAAATCAACATTATCAAATTTGAACTAAAGGCTTTGCATCCAAAAATGCAAAGTGCAACAGGCGAAAGACAAAATAACACATATCTGGACACCCGAATTTGTAAGCCACTTCATTTGATGACAGTGGCTGGTATTTGAATAGCTTTACATAGAGGAGAGCAGAGCTATATTTTTCATGCGGTGGCCTATGGCTTCAAGCGCCTGCTAAGAGGTAAGCCAGGTCCAGGCACTGATATAAAAGTAAGTCGCAGTAGGGTAGGCAGCCTCTTATTCAGTCTCATTACAGATACCAGTGGAAGGGTGGGGAGTCTGTGTTTAAGGGGGATGCATGTTGTTCCACACCTGCTGTTCACAGTCACACGGTAATAAGGGGGCCAGCCTGCAAACACTGACTGGAGCTTGGTGGACTGCGGCTGATGAGCCCGGGCTAATTCAGGGGTGATTATGTAGTTTACTGGACCACTAAACCTCTTTAAGCTTGTAATTACAGCCTATTTGAGGGGGAACATTCAAAAGCAATTCAGCTGCGCCGTGCCTTGCCACGCCGACCGCAGCTGGAGGTGGGCTGCTGGCACTAGGCGGGGGAGAGTCTAATATCTTGCGGGGAAGGGGATTTTAGCAGAGTCAGTCAGGTAGCATCATGGACAACGAGGTACGTGCCACCTCGGCCAACCAAGCCAGCGGTTGCGCTTGACGCACTAAATCAGAGCGGCTTGAGATCGTTTAAAGCTGATAAACACCCAAATGATTGTTTTAGCTATTGTCAAGAGGACTGCGAGTGAAATGCAAAGCAGGGCTATTAATGCATGCTTCGGTACACAAGCTACTCCACCCTCCTGCCTCCCAACAGCCAAAACCGGGTTCGTTGAAGGTGGGGGCTGAGTGGCAGGAGCAGGAACTCGTGGTGCATTAAATGTTAAGAGAATCGGGTTACTATATTGCACCTTGAGCAAAGAATCCTTTACTTTCAAGGAAATTATCCTTTAGCTAATTCCACTGAAATGCGATACTCAAAGGAAGCAATTTCGGAACCACAAAAAAATTTTAATAACTTGCACGATATTATTATGTTATTATCATAATTACCCTTTTGCCCTGGCCATTTTAATTAATGTTCAATGGAGGGCCTGAGGGGGAGGAGAAACCTGGTCACGGTTGGAAAAGAGTTAAAAGAAGGTAAAGGTATTTTACAATTGCTCCCTTATGCCGTTTACTGCCTGGATAATAGTGGGCAGAATGAAGGAAAGAAGAACACAGAGACATATTTCTCCTTTGCTCTTCTTTTGTGAGCTCATTTTATCTCCTTCTCCCACCTCTTCTTTCTTTTATTCTCTCTCTCTCTCTCTCTCACTCACTGAGCGGAAGACAGATCCTTCTCCATCGGTGCACAGCTTATACAAATCGATGACTTAATCTGTCGTAACAAACAAGTGAGCAGCGCCTTGCCTCTGTCTGCTTCCTTTTCCACCACAGCTAAAACACTCCGCTGATAACAGAGAGAAAGAAAAAAGGCCCACAGACCAACACACTCTTCCTCTCCTAGTGAACTCACAATTTCTATTAACGTCTGAATCTAATCTGATGAAGTGCGCCAATGTCTGGTTCAAGACACATATTGCAGATGTCTCACACTGGGGAGTGATCCCCTGGCTGCACGCTGAAATCTCCATGGGGACGACATGGATCAGCAGGTGCTCTCAATGCAGCTCCCATGCAGCCATGCATCCCTTATTGCGACAGGAAACACCATGCACTCAGAGCGGCAGGAAAAGGTCAAGATCCACTATCAGAGCTAAATGGAGAGAATCCTATTCAATAGTTGAGTATGTGCCAGGTCCTGGATAAAGTTAAGGCAAATAAAGACAAATCTAAGAGGTTTTAAGTGTCTAAGCCCATTTACCCTTTGTTCATCACCTTGGGAAATCAATGACAACAAAGGCAACGGCACTTTAAAAGGGTTTTGGATTCAGTACACAGGACATGCTAGCTCCATTAAACTATGTATGCAGTTACGCATGATGGTATAAAATAATTTCATTTATCTCCTCTCCAAGACAGCACAGTTAATGTAGACTATAAAACGCTCGCCCCCCTTTTCCTGCTTGGCCAACTTCGCTTGCAAACCGGAGTGATGCAAAATGAAGCAGTGTCAGTCTAGGTGATGCTGATGCAGAAATGAGTGCATGTGTTTCAATGTTTGCATACTAGACACATTGCCAAACAGATACGCTGTTGATGCTCTGTGACTCCTTCATGAAGGGGGAAAAACCCATCAAGAGGCCTGAGGGTAGTGCCGTTTTCTCCCTAAAAACAGTTTGTCCCCAGATGAAAAGCACAATGAGCTCAGAGCAACACGCATGGCTGAGATTACAAGTAGGAGGAACCGAATTGATAAATTAGTTCAGCAAACGTGCAAACTGATTACCGCGTCTCTGCTGCCATATAATCCATCAGGCATACACTGGCGCACATGCACACACAAACAGAGTGAGCCAAGAGTATCTGGGACAGACTGCTGGAGCTCTGCTCTGTGGGGGAATGCTCTGCAGTGGCTGTAAGTAAAAGGTATTGAGCTGGTGACTGCAGGCGGAAAGATCCCTGAGCACTGACGATTACAGCATAGCTAGGGTAAATCGGCAAATCCTGGTCTGAATCTCCACACATAGCACCATCTAAAAACATCAATGGACCTTTAACTCTTGGCAAGACCATAGCTAAATTCTGGCCGACAGTACTTCTCGGATTAAGATGCATTACAGAACGGAACATGCTGGACTGACACCCAAAGATTCAAATCGACAATGCCGTTGAGCGCAGACTTGAATAGACATTCAAATATGACTGTCCTCATGTCACCTCAGGTTGTATACTCTGCCCTTCCCTGCTCTGGCAGTTGTGGATCAAGCATCTACCATAATCCCTGATTAACATCCTCCCTAAATGCCCCATAAGTCCATCCCAATGACAACCGAACTAACACTACCATGGTCACCAACACAGAGTGATTAGTGGATATCTAAATGGAATTTACCAGACTTCAGGATATTTAAACTGCATTTCCACAATAGGCTACTGAGTTTCTTTGACAGACAGACTGCTCAGAAGGTGGTGAATATAGGAGAACCTTGCACCACACCTCAGCTCCAAGCTTCTTCCTGACAAAGCATTTTAGAGGATTACACATAAAACTAGAATTGTGAGACAGACAGCACGGCTTGTCACGCTAATGCCATGGCTGGTATGCAGACAGGAGACCATGCTGGCCTAGCATGATTTCACACTCAACAGTGGTTAGTGGCTAATCCTTCACAAGTAGCTGATAATGAAATACAATACTGTTACGATATAGCAGGCCGGAGTATAACTTTCTCTAACTGACAACGTAATGAAAGTTCCTAAGAGTTCATGTTAACAAGCTGGATGGATGGTAGTGGAAAACAGTGTACATGAACCCTTTCTTCTCCGATGACATGGTTGCATCAGTGGCTGGCCCTGTGGGCATTACAAATTTGTCATGTTCTAGAGCAGGGTTCTTGGAGGGCCACTGTCCAGCAGAGTTTAGCTCCAACCCTGATCAAACACACCTGAGCAAGCTAATCAAGGTCTTCAGGATCACTAGAAACTCACAGCAGTAGGTGTGTTTGATCAGGGTTGGAGCTAAACTCTGCAGGACAGTGGCCCTCCAGGACCGAGTTTAAGGAACCCTGTTCTAGAGAGCACTGAGGAAGTCTGAGGGTGATATCTCTCATCTGGACCAGCTTTGCTTCGACAGTTCAGAGGTTACATGAAGTAAAACTTAACTGCCTTTCAGGGACATTACAGAGGAAGGGAGCCAACCAACTGCGTCAGGACGCAGAAAGAAAGAGTGGTGTCAATTAAGCACTGTTCTGTCTTTGTTCCAAAGGTGCAGCTGATGTTGGGGACGTTGTGGTGGGCTTGGCTAGATAAACGTCTACTGATGTGGTGCTCATCAATCAAGGCACAGATGGCCTGTGAAAGGCTGTGTCAGCAGTGACAGAGCAGTGTCCATCCACCTTTTCTTGCACCATGTGGAGTCTGCCAATTCAATCCATTCTGCCCATGACACACCAATGCCTTTTACGCTGTCACCCTCGAAGCCTTGCCAATGATGGATATACAGTCTTTTTTCCACCCTCTCTCTCTTTCCCTCTCTAGGGGTGAGGGGTGGGGGTGAAGGGGGCTGTCTATCCACAAAGACCAGGCCCAAAGAGTTGCCTGCCCCACATCCCAGGGGCCTGTCAGTGGGGTAATTGATGATGTTTTCATTACAAGATGTGGGAGCAGGGGGGCGCATCCTGCCTCAATGGGCAGCCACAGCCCTAAGATTGACTCAGCTGCCTCTTCTTTGACACCAACTTTTATAAAAAAAGCATCAAGTCACTGCTTCCAAATGTCTCTCACACAAATAAACATGTATCCTCTCTCTCTCAAACAAAAACACCATAGAGACCAAACAAAAAAACAACAACAAAAAAAAAAACAGCTGAGGTAGAGACCCAGTTGGCTGAAAGAAACAGTAAAACAGCAAAGAAGCACAGTTCAGAAGAACATAAAGTATAGACAGAGCCAAGAAATAAGACGTTTTTTTTTTCAAAGATCCATAGTGCTTGATCCTCACTGTCTGAAGAATTCCTTGAAGCTATTTCAATTTTATGGCGCCTCCAGTACTCACTGCCACTTAGATGGAATTAAGAAATAACCAGCGACCTTAGGCTGCTAAATTCAATTTGCAAATATGAATCTACATGGACTTTCTGCTCTAGTTAAAAATGAATGAACGAGTGAATGAATGTAAAAACAATGCACACTCAGAGCTCCAGGTCATTTGATTTGTGTATGTGCATGACCCTTTTGAGGTTTGGCGTTGTGAGGTAAAGGTGAGAGAACACTTGAGAGTAGGGCTCCCCACCAGGCCAGATGTGGATTGCCACACTGGGGTTGCCATGGGTGACCAGTGCGCTGACATCTCACGGCAATAAATAACCACAGACTAATGGCATCCAAGGCCTGGTTGACCTTTGACCTCTAATGGATGTGGTGGCTTTTTTGACAAGGCTATTCAGAGTGAGCTCTTGGCTAAATGTTACCATGCCTAAAGTTTGTTTACAAGGATGCTACTTTTCTTGACAAAGAGGAGCCAGCCAGGGCCTCACTTGCAATAATGGTGGCCATGTTTTTTTTTTGCGATACTAAATGGATCATGTGATGTTATGTAGTATGATGGTACCTTTAAAAAATACTGCTGTACTTTCATGTTCTTGAACACTTCCATGATGGCAAGTTCATGGTATTCCTTGGATTTCAAAGAAAAAACATAACCTATATCAAAGAATTAATTCCCATAGTAAAATATTTAATAAAGTGTAAAATGTACATTTTAGAAATTATATATTGTCTAGAAAAAATGTACGTTTCTCAAAAGTTTTCAGTGAGGTGATACAACTGAAGGTGGTCAAGGCAACATATCATCAGGTCCAAACCCTTGTGATAAGATCAGTCAGGGCACCCAGTTGCTATGGCGATATGAATGGGGTCTCGCTGTTTGAACAATGTCAACACACAGCACCATCTCAACCATTTCACCGACAACTTTCAGGATGGTAATGCTAAGAACTATGCAGTTTTTTCATTCCTTTTAAAAACTGTGGATCTCTTGGTCATGAAAAGTACATTTTAACGCTCCTATTTTGCCCCGCACAGCAATTCCACCACATATATAAGTTCATAGATTTTAATTAATATGTGAGACATGTTTGTCCAAATCTTATCTTGACTTAGTGAATTAATTCGGGCTTGTAGGAAAATTCACTGCTTTTTACCAAATGTATAACTCCCTTTCAGTGTTTTTTTAGGGGTAAAACCGAGAACCCCAGCCTTTTGAAAACCCCTCCATGCTTTCCATGCAGTACTTTTTGAGGAGGTCATATGCTGAACATCTGTAATTTTGCCCAGGAAATCATCAGCAGGCCAATTCAAACCAACTCTCTCCCCCTGACTCCAGCCGCCAACTATCGGGCAACAAATTCAACCCAACTCCCCGAAGAGGACACAGCCCGTTCCCCCTCCTGCTGGCCCAACCAGCTCAGGGCCCTCTGCACGATTCAGTCCATTGAGTGCAGAAATGAGTTATAGCGTTTTTCACACCTGGTTCTGCTCAAGATGCAGCACAGTTGAGGTTTGGCAAAACGTGCTCTCAGCGAGTAAGGGAAAAAACAAGAATGTTGCCTCCACCAGAATTGTTACATGTGTGTGAAGAGGGTGCTAAATTGGAGCCTAATTGCATTAAAAGCGATTATGCCTTCCAGTCTCATTTTGAACACAAACACCACGTAAAATGGGGGGGGGGGATTGCACGATTGCACATTGTGCTGTGGTTTGCTTTTTACGAGCTGTTATGGAGGCTCCCTCTCGCTCTCTGGTTCTGTGTACAAACAGGACGAAGCCCAGAGCCAGCCTATTATTCAGCTGTTCCAGGATCAGTCCTTATTGTGGCTGCATAGCAACAATCTGAAGCCTGGCTTTCATCTAATTACTCTATCACATAATTTAGCAAATTGCCCTTTCACTGGGGAGCTGAGTGCAAAAACATAAGCACAGCGGGATTTGGAGCAATGGCTTCCATTTATTACTCATTTCTTGTTAAATTAAAAAAGAAAATACTGTTTGTGAGATAGAGGGTGAAAATCAGGAGGGAACAAGGAATGGGAAGGAGGGGGGGCAAAGAGTCCAATTTCACGGCCACGGGAACAGGAAAGCTGCTCAGTGCACCCAGCATTCCTCTCCAGGATGCCTGGCACGGTCTCACTATCTTTGTTCAGATAAAAAAAAAACAACAACAGTTAAAGCAGGAAAAATAACAGAAGTTTAGGGCCTTTTGTTTTTTATTTCACCACAAAGTTTATTGGGATGTGTTCACGCCAGCTTTACAGCATGCTAAAACGCTCGTGAGTGAAGAGTAATTAGCTAGCATCTCTCCCTCTTTCTCCATGCTATTCTCAGACCAGCAAAACTCCCCGCTTCCACTCGCCCTGCAAGCCAGCTAATAACTGGGAACTGAAAACAACTGATTAAAGAGCAGCTTTAGGGTGTAGCTACCCCATAAGCCTTCACCGTCTCCTCTGTATCAGTCTCCGTTCCGCTTATTGTTTTCCTCTCCTCCTCTTCCAACGAATGGCTCATCAGAATTATCTTGTACAGCCACCCACTTCACACTTCCTTCTCGGCACAATGGCTTTACCGTTTGATTCATGTGACATGCAAAGAGCGCATTCCTTCTGCTGTTGGTCTGTGAACTGTGCAACACATATATTTCTCCGAGACAGAAGGCTATCATCTGCGTGTGTTGTTTGTCCCGCTCGCTAATTGCCGCTATCTTTATCACCAGGGGCCAGACATGAGGACTGTTCCTTCACACACTGATTCAGAGGGAAAGAGACGTTCAGCAACTACCTCTTACATCAATCCTGAGCTCTCACACTTTCTCCTACATCTTCGTGGCCCCAGTTGAGACTTTTTCCGACATCCTTTTTGAGTAAAAGACAGTTGGAAACGGAAGGCGAGACGATTGCATTGTCCGCAAGATCAGTCATCCGTTCCTCACGTGCTGCGTGTTGTTTTATTCCCCATTCAAATACTGAGCTGTCAGAGTGAAGCACTCAAAGCAGGGAGTGAAACGAGTCTAATTTCTCAAGTTTTCCGTAATGAGCGCTGTACAAACCTATTTGGGGAAGAGCCTGAAAGTGTTTCCATTTATGTTTCGATCTGATCAAAGCAACGCTCATTGACTACATTTACATGCAGCCAATAACCTGGTCGCGAACGGCCATGTAATCACCGGGAAAACCCCAAATATGCTCATATAATGGATTTTAAAACTGGGATATTATACCTGGGGTACCCCTTTTCTAACCCGAATTTTTGGTCATGTAAAGGCGTATCGGCATATCCCCATAGTGACATGTTCTATTCGCAAGGAATCTTGGTCTTTTGAGTAGAGAAACTTCTCAGCGCATACAACAATCCGCGTGCAGTATACCGGAAGTAAACGTGGCGAGACACAGCACAACATACTTTTGGAGTGAGGCCTGTAACGTTACCAGCATCAAAGCGCAAACAAAGGCGATCGCTATCTGCCCCGAACTATTCATTATCCGCGTGCTGCTGTTGTTGTTGTCTTTGGATACAGGAAGAAGAATCGGAAATGACGCATATTGCGTCTTAAGGTTGTCCGTATGTCTAGACGCTACCGTTTACATTGGGATTTTGCAATTCCATGCATACAGGAGAAACTCTCTCTGCTCACACATGTAAACGGGTTAATCCTAATGTTTCAGAAACCCGAATAGTGACCTTAACCCGACCATAACACGAAAATTGGGTTGTTGTCTCTTCAACTTCCTTTCTCCTTCTTCTTATCGGTCTAAACTATTCCTTTTTCCCCTCACTCTTTGTGGGGTGTGGGATGACATTGATTTCTTTCAATTTTTTCATCTCAAGCACTGGTTTGCTCTCTCTCTCTCTCTCTCTCTCTCTCTCTCTAAGCAGTGTTTACAGTCATTTTCAATTAATTGGAGGTTGATGGATGCTAAAGTCTACTAGCAATCGCTGTCATTTCATTCAAAAGTGTTCCACAATCACAATGCAAGGCTGCTAGGGGTGTTTGCTTGTTTGATGTTGTGTGGTTGTTTGCTAAGTGTTCTAAGTAGTTGCTAGAGCACTGCTAAGTGCTTGCTAGGGTGCAAAATTGTAAGGTATGATTTCTTCAACGTAATAGCACATCATTCCTTAACAAATCCCATCATTTAAGATACACAGAGCACGAACAACCGAGGACATGTTACGCAGTAAAGTTTAATACTTAGAGTAGGGGTTTGTAGAGCAATAGTAAAGCCACGTTTTCACCGCAGGAACTTTCCCTAGGAACTAGGAACTTTGGGGTGGTACTCGATGTGTTTACATAAAACAGTCTCATCCCAAGAAGTCATATAACTGACGTCTTGGGACGTCTTTTAACCATACGTCAACATCCGCCTTTTTAGGGTACCCTTAAACGTCGGTTACATGACGATCCCGGGCCGTCATACAACTGACGCTTTACCTTTAACGTCGGTTAGGTGACGGGGTAGGTTTAGGTCTGGGGTAGGGTTAGGATCCGATACGTCATAACCGATGTTTAAGGGTACCCTTACAAGGCGGATGTTGACGTATGGTCACAAGACGTCCCAAGACGTCAGTTATATGACGTCTTGGGATGAGACTGCGCTGGTTTACACCGCAGGAACCAGGGTCTAAATGAAGTTCCGGGTAAAAAATTCCCCCCCAGAAAGTCCCTGCTGGCGAGGTAGTACTTTTTCAGAGTTCGGGAACTTTCGGGGTGGGATTTGCTTGACATGCTGATTGGTTCTTGCCACTTTTTCTTTCTGCCCGATGGCGCACGTTAGTCCCATCCATCTCACGGTCAATGTCCACTGATAACAAACGTCTACTTTTGTATCTAGCATTACGAGCTTTCTGAATACATTTTCGGTGCTCATCACTTTTCTGCCGTTTTGTTAATTACCTCGTTAGTAAACTAATCGCACAAAAAGCAGCACAGCTTGACCCACCTCAATACAAAACTCAAAACAAACACGCAGACTGGGAGGAGCAGTCGCACGCAATTCAACGTCACTATAATCTTCCCGCCCAGACCGGTACTTTAGTACGCGGTGTAAACACAGTAAGCAAGCGTTCTGGGGCAAAAAAAGTTACTATGAAAAAAGTTCTTGGGGCAAATAGTTCCTGGTAATTGCGATGGAAACGCGGCTTAAGAGTGGTATTCTAAGCCTAATCTAAACTCTAACTGTACCTTTTAAAACTAAATGCATTTTATAATAATAATAAACTATTTATGAATCATTTTCACCTTGAAGATGTCCTAAAATAGGGGGTTTGTCAGATTTAGCAAACTTCCAGGAGAGTTTTGTCCCTGAAGAATAGTTAAATTCAAACACTTCAGACAGAACAAGCTCTCAATGACACAATACTGTCCACCATAATAGTCAGCCAAGACAAACAGGAAACTAAACTTCCATCAGTCTATGCTCTTGTGGATATTGCACACTCTTGTTTGTGTGTATGTATGTGTGTGCCTGTGTGAACTGGCAAATGGCTTTCTTTTCACACACCTTTCTCCTGGGGCCGCTAAAGGTGGCAGTTGATGGGGGTTTGAGTGTGTGTATGTGTGTGTTGGGGGTGTGCTTGGGGCAGGTGAAGTTCTGGGGTACTCAGGCATAGTTTCTGTGCCACAGATGTAAGAAATGGGGGGCAGGGGGCGAGCATGTGGGGGCTTTTGGCACTGATCAAATGGGTTCCCTTTTGACTCCAGCTTGGTTAGAAACACACTTCCTTTCAACACCTAAAAATGCACGCTGCTGGCCATAATAGCTACTGTCATAAAGCGTAACGCAAACAAGTGAAGGCTTAAAGATGAACTGAACTGAAAAAAATCGACGATGAAAACGTGTTGTTTATGACAATTAAAAGTAAATTACACTAAACATTTTAATAAAAAATATTAATATAGCTTTTTATAAGCAACGCAAAATTGCGCTTGTTAGCGCTGGCAATTTCGATGACGTCACTGGCATGGTAGGACCCGCGGAGCACCATAAACAACAGCTGCAGGTCCCATATACACAGACGAAAATGAGCACTTTTAACGGCACGGATTACGCATTTGAGCCCGCGAGGGACAGGCCGGTAGTGTCTGACTACCACCACATGGAGGACGATCAGTTTTAGACTTCACTTACAGTACAACTTACGTTTTTGGGGAGAAGTGATTGTGGGCGCGAGCGCTGTGGAGTATGCATACTGCACAGGAGTCGCTCTTTTGCAGAGGTCAACCTGAAACATTTATTGATCGGCGAAAAATGCATCACCATCATGCACCGTTCATTTCGGATGCTGTTCGGTGAGAGAAACGTGTTGGGGGAGGCTATGCTGTCTATAATGGATGTCCGAGCTGAGACGCGAGCGCCCCATCAGTAACAGGGTATTTTACGAATTTACGAATAGGCGACTAGGCTGGGCTAACTTGTTAGACTTTTCTCAGACTGTTTAGATTAACAGCGTACTGGCAGTTCACTCTATGTGCGAGGGTGCATTTAAAAAGGAGAATCCCATCCTTTACCGTGAACTATACATCAGGAATCTTTTCCCCTCAGCCGAATATCAAGGATTCGTGTGCCGTTAACGTGATGTGTTGAACTTGTAACTTGTGTAAATAAAACATGTAATGCAGACATTGTCAGACGTTTCATGTACTCATTGACGAAAGTACATATCTCTAGATAGTGTGTCGCTAAAAATTCTGTTTCTTCAGCCATGTCAGCGCGCCTCAGACTGTTTACAAGCTACGGCTGTTCTGCTGGTGCGGGTAGGCAACGGAGTGGCTTACCATGCCAGTGACGTAGTCGAATGTTGAAATCCAACATGGCGGCGCCCGTGTAACAAAAACAACACTTTCAATGTACAATTTTATCCCTTTTAACAAATTATGCCATTTAAAAAATTGTACCAATGATGATTAATAAAATACATCTGTTATGTCACCTTTTTTCAAATTTCAGTTCAGTTCATCTTTAAGTAATATGTTTATTGAAAATACACCTACGTGAACATTTCACTGTCTTTAATTAAGAGACATTGTTATTATGAGTTGAGCAGAGTCTGCATGTGTGTGTGAGAGCGAGGCTGGCAGAGGTGTGTTAAGCCTGTGAGAAGGGTAGATATATGGAGATAAGTGGTGCCTTGACAGCACTCCGATTACTTTGTGGTAAATGAAATAGTGGAAGTGAAATCCGTCAAAGCAAGAGGAAGAGACAACCACATCAATGGCCTGTGCTGCTCTATCACTTCTCTTTGCTTTGGCAGGTGTGGACTGCCACAATAAGAGATCCAACCACCAGCCCAAAAACACATACAACTAACTAACCCAGTTTTGATCATGTAACTTAGATGGGTAACACTTTATAATAACTACACGCTAATAATCATTAGTTAAGCATGAGTAAACCATTAATTCATCATTCATAAAGCATTAATAGACATTAATAAGCAGTTCATAAATACAGCTATAAATGCTTTCTTCTTGATTTAAAAGCATATCTATAATTTGTTTAATAATTGTATTTTCATCCTTTATTAATGATCAATTTATCATTTCTAAATGAAGAATTGCATTTTTTTATGAACCAGTTATTTAAGAGTTTTCAGTGGTTCATACGATTACTTAGAGCGAGTAAGTAAATGATTAATAAACTATTTAAATGTACATTCATACATCTTATTATTCAGACATATAGTGATGGTAAATGTGTTAATAAATGCTTTATTAACATGTATTAATGCTGTAATTAAGGGTTAATTTGGGTAGTTATAAAGCATTTAGTAGTGGTCAGTTAACTATGTTCGTGAGCTCATCTAAAGTGAGGACTATTCATGCCTTGTAAAGCATTTTTAAAGGCTGTTAAATATTTCTATGTTCTGTATCACTGCGTTGTGTTTGTTACATTTTACTGTTTAGAAGATTGACGAGTCTTTAAATCGCCTTTATAAATGCTTTACAAAGCATGAATAGTCCTCACTTTAGATTAGCTCACAAAAATAGTTAACTAACCACTACTAAATGCTTTATAACTACCTGTATTTACTACATTTACTTACACTTTCTAAGTGGTCTTATAAATGACTGACAACTCTTAAACAACTGGTTTGTAAATAATGCTATACTTCATTTAGAAATTATTAATTGATCATTAACAAAGTATGAAAATACAATCATTAAACGCATTATAGATATGCTTATAAATCAAGAAAAAACATGTATAGCTGTATTTATAAACTGCATATTAATGTCTATTAATTTTTTATAAATGATGAATTAACTGTTTACTCATGCTTAACTAATGATTAATAGTGTGCAGTTATTATAAAGTGTTACCCTTAGATGTACAGTGGCCCAAAAACGTATTTAAATGCTACCCTACATGATTTGATACTACATTTTGAACAATATATATATATTTAAATGTTAAGCCTCACAGAATGAGTTTTATTTAATTATATGCCACTTGGTTGGACACTTTCTTAAAGGGATAGTTCACTTTGAAATTCATTTTGATATGTTTTAGCTTACCTCAAGGGCATCCAAGATGTAGGT
This sequence comes from Pimephales promelas, assembly GCF_016745375.1. Next base: position 8,121,408 of record NW_024121388.1, on the reverse strand, counting down.
GTCTTTGTTTCTGCAGTAGTTTCAAATTTGATATTTTTAGGTCAAACCGTTCTTGTCTGTCAGTCATATAATGGAGGTATATGGGGTCCTCCTCAAAAGAGCATGCACAGAGAAGTCCAAATAAAACACGATTTAATGACTCGTTTAAATGACTCGACTGACAGACAAGAACGGTTTGACCTAAAAATATCAAAATTGAAAATACTGCGGAAACAAAGACACCTACATCATGGATGCCCTTGAGGTAAGCTAAAACATATCAAAAAAAAAAAATTCAAAGTGAACTATCCCTTTAATGTAATGGCATACAGAAATCTTTAAGAGCTGCTTTAGTGACCAAAATATACCATAATCCCCATCTCAAGTCAATGTTAATATGGATAATACGCTGACACACACAGTGTGCAGAACTACTAAAAATCACGGTAAAAATAACATCTTTGCTATCTATACCTTGAAGCAGCAAGAGGAAAGATCACTTTGCTGAACTCACTGTCAAGTGCTGGAAAAGCCATGCCCTCATAATGTTGGTCGCCACTTTAGGGAAGATACCCCGTTTTTTATTCCTCTTCTTCTCCTTGTCGGGGTCGTCGTCATCTCCTGTGCTGGGTGATGCCACACTGTTGTCCAGCCCGTCACCTGTCAAAACACACAGCACACACACAGGTCCTGATCAGTAACAGACACACAGAAGCAGGCAGTGCATCCACCCCCCCAATCACAAACTAGGCAACAGGGTAAGCTGGCAACAATAGTGCTTTTTTGAAGCGTCACGTCTGAATGCATTCATTTTTAATACTTTTATAAATAACCCCCCTTTCTCATCCCCCACACAACGCTCAGAAAGAGAGAGAGAGAGAGTACAATGGACTTGTAAGGTCGCATTTCCCCCCTGCCTTCCAACACAGTGAGTCACCAATGAATTGAGAATGACAGAGAGATTTAGTCTTCATTATCCCAGGGAAATATTGATTGAAGCTCGCCCCGGTGTCTTTTTACCTCAGGTGGGGGAGTTACACGCTAAAAAAAAGGGGAAGGAGGGGGGTGAATATGGCTGCTGCACAAAACGGCAGCCCTTTCAAAGAGCTGCATTTTAATAACAATGCTGCATGTGTGCTCGCAGCAACCTGTGGGTGCTCGATAAGGCTTTATAATGGGCAGTTCGACATACCAGAGCAGAGGAGATGGCTTACGTCGCCTTTTCAGCCTGCCAGTTTGCTTGCGTACGCTGATTTCATTCAGATCCCCCAATTATCGTACGCATCCTCCCTCAGTGAGAGCCCGAACCCGCCACTGAGAAGAAGACTTCTGATAATTGTTATCGCGAACCCGCAATTCAAATAATAAACCATAAAAGAAACACGAGCGAGGCAAACAACAGGCACGTTGCGAGCGTTTCAATAGCGCAGGCAGAGGAACGAAGAGAGAAACTTATTGATTACATATAAAGCACTTCCAAAAGCCCCAGCGCTATTCGTACAGAGAGATTATGGTGGGTTAACTCTTTCTCCCGCTGTAGCTTTCAGTCGGCGACATAAGGCACCTGTATCATTGATAATTAATGGAAATGTCTGCAGTAATCCGGTTGGAGATAATTTTTTTTTCCCAGCTCCATGCATCAATAGAATAATCAAGGGTCTAAAAGAGTCTTTGCTCCCCATTACCTCAGGCAAAAGAATTCCTGAAAGCATGCCTTGCGGGCACCTGAATTATATACGCCATTAGGAGAGCGAAGGCTTTCTACATTCCATATAAAACACTCCGCCAGCCCTCTCTACCTAGGAGAGAAGCCCCAGAAAAGGCTGAGACTTTTTAAGTGAAGACTTATGTAGATACAATGGCTTTGCCTTTTATGCAAGGGCACTTTCCCTCCGTCTGTCGCTTACTAAAAAAACTGACCATCGCCCCTCCCCCAACACACACAGCCACGAGAAGAAAAAAACAACAACTCAAAACTAAAAGCTGTCAAAGGCGAGTTTCGATTACATCATTAACCGATGCCAAAAACAGCCCCGGCTCGGAGAGCAGTTTGTCTTCCGACTGTGTTTAGGCAAATAGGACTTCCCAGCTCCCATCTGGAGAGGCAGTGGCACCGCCGGTTTGTAATCTAAGACACCATTTTCATTAGAAGCAAATGCTTCAAATCCGGTGCAAAGACGAGTTCGTGTTCAGCAAAGCCTAAAATAATAAACCCAGGGCTTGTCCCATGCGAGTTAGCAAAACAGAAGCAAACACTGGATATCAGGTCAGGCGGAGGAAGAGGGAAGGGGGGCACGGCGAAAGAGTGAACAAGGGCAGGGGCCGTTTGAGTGATGTCTGAGGTAACTGTGTTGTGTGTGTGTGCTCTCTTGAGCTTTGGTCTTCCGCCTCTTCTAGCCATTTTGAACTATTTAACCTCTCTTCCCCAATATTTTCCTTAAAAACTAGCCTCTCAAGGCCTACACCTTGAAGGCAAACGAGGGGGAGGGAAAACGAAAGCTGTCAATTTTATTGGGATTTCCATTTTTGACGCAATTTGATACCGATGTAACTTAGTCCAGTCTGGTACTAATTTTTAGCATTGCTGTGTCAGTGAAAGCACATGGCAGTGTCTATAGAGCAAGCTTCTGCCAAATCGTCATCTCGTTGCTGGTCAACACAGTTAGATGCAGCGAAAAATATGGCATTGTTTTGTAAGAGATTTCATCCATTCTGTCCTCCAAAATCAAACATACAAACATGCTCACAAGAAGAAAGCATTTCTGATTGGCTAAAAAGGTGTCACTTCCCTGACTCTTTTCCAGGGCTGTGACAGAGATGTACATTCAGGACACCTATTTAACCCTTAGGTGCTCTTCGGTCATTTCTGACCGAAATATTTTCTGTTTTGAATTTGTTTCTGTTTGGAAATTGAAAAAAAAAAAAAAAAAACGCAGGAAAGGGGTGGCACTCTGCAACATCTAGAGTGCAAAACAGACAAACCCACCCACACACACATACTGTACAAACACACTTTTATACACATACACACCAATAAATTTTGATTACAAAAAGTATGTTTTGAATTTTTAAAAATCACAGCTTCGTCGGAATGTTACGAAACTTTGTGACTTTTATAGCATTATGTATGTGAACACACAATAAAATCGAGGTCATGATCTGAGCATGCTAAGTGGTCTTAAAAAAATAGTCACACTTGTAGTCTTTGGTCAAAAATTACCCCGGAATGAATGGGAAATTGACAAAAACACAAAAATTATTATTGTATTATTATTTTTTTTTTACATTTTTTGATACAAAAATCGTTTTTGAGATTGTTTCAAATATATATTCAAATCCACCAAAAAAAAAAAAAATGTGTTCATAAACATCTGGGGAATTCACATGCTTCTCCATAGAGAACACATGTAATCTATTGGTTACACCATGATTCTACGCTTTTCCTCTATACTGTAACCAGATGGTGCTAATTTTCTTCAAAAATATATATATTTTTTTCTGAAGGCCTAGACTCTATATTAAACTAAAATACTGCATTAATCATTTTTTGAAAAAAAATAATATATATATAGAAAAATATATATATTTTTTCCATGACAAAATATTGCATGAATATTAATAATTCAATCAAATTATCTCAAAATAAACATATGTATAGCTGTCAATTTTATTGTTATTTTCATGTTCAGTGCAATTTCATAGAGGGTATGCGCGTGACGTCACCGTCGGCCAGAGTGCCTGCAGTTACTCGCAGTGAGTGGCAAAAATACTGAGCGGCTGTATTTGTTTTCAGCGCGAAAAACAAACACAACACTTATAAAGTGGGAAAGAGCTTTGCGATTGATTGTACAACTAGATTTGACAACAAATCAGAGGTATATTTTTACAGACTGCTATAGAAAGAGGAGCAAAGGGGGCGCTGCAATTCAGAAACAACTGGACTCCAGTCAGTGAAAGCTGGATTTGCAGTTATCATTTTGTGTCAATATGCTGAATTTAGCTGTAAAACCATACCCATATATTTTGTATTGCTTTATATATTAACAACTCATCATTGCATATTATTGGATGTTTTTTTAATAAACACTGACCAAAAAAAAAAAAAAAACCACACTATAAAGTTTTAGGCCTGGACGATATGATGGTATAGTCTACGTATAACACTGATATAAGTGATCACCCTGATTTAGACCTACCTATATTGTATTTATATAAAGCGTTCACAAGCAAATTTGCTTTATGTTTAGGTCTATATTGCTTTTATTTCCACGGTGTCGAAATCAGACAAACATAAATGTCAGGCAACACGATTCCCGGCTGCATGTCAATATCCATGGATCACTGGATCTTTAGTAAGTCGTAAGGAACACTATATTGAGTCCAACATTTAGTTTAAATTGATAAAATTGTTCGTTTTAGTCGCATTTTCGCAGTTATTAAATCCAGTCACGCAGCAGATCTTTCGCCACTCAGTCAGGCTGAGGGGGGTTGTTCCGGCGGGAAAGTGACGTCAATGCATTCCCTCTATACTGGCTCACCTTATTCGACTACGGCTAGTTTCGCATCTATTTTAGCACCGGTGCGTCGGCTCGGGCATGCGGCAGTGTCTCTACGCAAAATGTCAGGCCGTTGCCGAGCTTCGGCGCTCTACCCGCGCCAAATAAAGACGAATGATGGCGGCGAGACTGAAAAGGTGGAAATAATCATAAAAATGATGCTAGTCCATAAACAAGCTCACAGCCTCATTAGTCCAGCAGCAGGCTCCACTGGCAGATTTATGCGCCTTTTCGCTGATGCCATGAGGAAATGCCACGGGCGAACTTTGGCCAACTGCTAATGGGTTATGACAGCGTCTTAGCAACTACTGCAGGGAGGGGGGAACGCGCGGTCCGGTCCGCCACTGACAGAGAAGAAAATGTCATCTCATCTGGCCATGTGTGGTGGAGTCTATGCAGCAATTAGAGAGCAGGCCAGTGACTGGAGCAGGCCAGAGGCTGAGGAGGATGCCCCGCGGCTAACCAGGGAGAGAATTTTTTATGACCCCCTCGTACACACACACACACACACATCCGTGCATGAGATCAGCATGTGACGCTCTGGATGCCTGGCTGCTGCTAAAATCAGGTTAGCTTCCCAACATGCCTTTGTCAGCCAGCTCTTCTGATTGGCTCATCTGCTCCATCTCGATACCTGTCTCCTGCTCTCTCGATCTCTTCAGCCATGTCTCTCTCTCTCTCTCTCTCTCTCTCTCTATCTCCACCACTCTCTCTAACTTACTAAAGGCGCTTTCTGACATTATCAGAGAGATGTGGGCTAATCTGTTATGATCCGATTGCTCAAAAAGGGCACTACCTGTTCCCCTTGCAGTGTGCGTACACAACTCCAAAGTGTCAGCCATTTTTCTGCTGCTTTACAAATTAGCAGAGTGGCACTTCCAATCCATTAAGCACAATGTCAAGCGTTCATTTGCATGCTACATTTTTTTGGAGATGGAGATCTACCACCTCAGGCTGGTTAGTCGTTGGTTTGGTTAGGTCTCTGTCCAGAAAACAGAAGTGGTGGTTCTGGTAAAGCTAATTTAAAGGTTCAGTGTGTACTATCTGTGATTTTCTGACATGATAATAGCATTGGATCAACCAATGGTGTGAGTTTGGGGGTGGGGCTAACTGTTTATCTACACTCTAAAAAATGCTGGGTTGTTTTGACCCAATTTTTGGTCAAATATGGACAAACCCAATTGTTGGATTAAAAAAATGTTATTTATAAATTTAACCCAACAGCTGGGTTTGCCCATATTTAGGGTTGGGTATCGAGAATCGAGTATCGATTGGAACTGGGACTAACTTTTCATTTTTCCCGGAATCGTTCAAAAGTTCAAATTTCGATTCTTAGTTTCGGTATTCACAGTCCGCCGAGTGGAAGAAGAAACCGCTGAACAACACCAACGAAGAAGCGTAAGTTTTGGCATAACCGCGCGAGTCGAACATGAGTAGCTTACGTCGGCGGTCCAAAGTGTGGCTTCACTTTTCGAAAATTAACGTAATCTCAGCAAAATGCAAAATTTGTGACAGAAGGAGTATTTCCTTCAGAAAGGATTATTTCCTTCAGAAAGACCATTGGTTTGCAAGGTTAGCTAAACTTTTTTGACCCTGCCTCTTAAAAGAATCGGAATCGAGAATCGTTAGGAACCGGAATCGAAACAAGGAATCGGAATCAGAATCGTTCAAATTCAAACGATACCCAACCCTATCCATATTTGACCCAAAATTGGGTTAAAATAACCCAGCATTTTTTAGAGTGTAAGCAATAAAGCTTAGTTATTAGTAAAATGTTATTTATGTTTGAAATGTAGACATATATGTCACCCATAAGAAGGCCATTGGGGTTTTTCATCAGGGTTTAATATTAATATTTTCGACATTTGAATAAGTCATGCTGTAATTGCTCATGCTGTATAGCTTCTTGCCCAATTTTAAGAAGTGTTTTGACTACATTTTATTGGCCATGGTCTGATGGATGGGGCCAAGCTGTGGAAACAGACCGGCTTTTGCTTTACACCACATTTGGTCCATGGATGATTTCTAGAGCACCTCTGGCCTCTCCCTGCGGAGGGAGTCAGGTGACCTGTGCAGCTCTCTCGCTCTCCCTTAACATTCAAACACACTCTCATATGACTGTACCACGGCTTTCCCGGTCCTGCAAAACCTCAGCCTTGAGGGCCAGCCATCCGCCTTCTTTTCACTCTGCACACATTCACACACGTTCACACACTCTTCCTTCTAACACACACACACACACACAGAGTCGCATATAAAGAGAGTGGGCAAATGGGAAGAGGGGAGGGTCGGGGAAGAAAAGATAAAGCCGGGTTCATTGTATTCAGGCCATTCACATGGTTAGAATGGACCGGGCAGTGGGGGTTCCCTTTGCATGGGTCACAAGCGCCTCCCACCTCCAAAATATTCCGAACATGCAGGAATTCCTGCGGTATGATTCCCAACAAGAGACACTCAGATTAGCAGGGAGCTTGCCGTGCACGCTTGCCCCACCATACATTTTCTGTTCCTAAAATACATGCAAACATTAGTAGCGGTCTGCTGACTGCAATCACTTGCTCTTCCACCAAAATGGCCTTGGCTCCTCTAGTTTCTGACTTGGAAGAATACACAAAAAGGAAAAAAGAGGGTTTAATGAGATGCGATGTGGCAGATCTTTAGTTACGTTGACTATGTTTGGCTCTTGTGATATGCATAGCTGTGCACGTGTGCGTGTATTAAGACTTTTTTTTAATTTACAATAACGAAGCACTGTAAATACTAATCTGCAAAGAGTCATAATTACAATCTGTAATTAATGACATATATATGACAGTAAATAATGACTGCAGGCATCTTAAATAATGGCATCTCAAAACACTGACAGATTCATAATTTGAGGGGGGGGGGAAAGAGTGTAATTACAAGTCTTTCAGCCATACCTCGTGCGTCTCTGTCATCGCCTCGCAGCGGGGCCGACAGAGAGAGGGTAATGCATAATGTGCCTCATATTCAGTGTTATAATGCCTCTAATTAAACGGAGGCGCCCGCGTGAGCCCTAGCTGAGAGCTCCTCATGCATATTCCCAGGTCTCCGGGATCAGGCCGCTGACATACCCACAGGTGATGGCAAAAATGTCATTGCAAATGTTACGTCTCTTTTTCGTCCGTGTCTGTGTAGGGGTCACTTCCACTGAAGCCCCCGACACATTGGAAAGCGTACTGAGGCCCAGGGGCAAAAACACAGCATTAAACTGAGGTCTCTCTCACTCTCTCCCTTTCCTTCCCCTCCTCCTCTTTTCATTCTTCCTCCGGTCTGTGTGTCGAGGGGGGAAAACGGTCAAATGAAAGTGTAGGGCCCTGAGTTTACCCTTTCATGTCGAGCACTTTTACTGTGTAACTATTGATTTTTCTCCTTTGTAATTTTTTTTTTTAATCTGAAGATATAAGGCGGGCAGAAAAGGCAGGCTGGTGAGGTTCAAACGGGAACACTTTAAGAGTCCTCTGATTCCACCGAGGCAACACACACACACTCACACACACACTCACAAAGAGTATACATGCTCTACTCTCTCTCTCGCTCTCTCTCAGACAGCTTTTGACACCTTCTCCAGGGCCAGCTTTGTTCGATATCCAGGCAGACCGGATGGCTGAGAGGAAAGTGTTTTTTAAAAAAAGGAACATGGCTCGCAACAAAAGCAAAGAGCCTTCGCTGGTCGCAACAACAGCACTACTGCGGCAATCTGCCTGGAATTCAACTCATCTGAGCGCTTTTAAACCTCTCATCATCTACTCTAGGTGAACCTAAAACAATGCACAATCACAGCCAAATAAAGACGTGACTCAATTGAGAGCAGTGACTTTTCAATATCTGCCACAGACAGAGGCCTGGAGACAAACAGTTTTGTATTGTTCCTTTGTGTTATTTTTTTTTTTTTTTTGGTATATGTTAGTAATGAGCGAAACGCAACCAGAGACGTGTGGTTAACTGCGTCGGTCTTCATTATTGGCTTCTGGCAGATAATTTTCCACATGGCAGCTATCTAAATGACACAGGCTGAGATAAGTGCTCTAATGCACAGGGATTTTCCCCAACTACAGCGTATCGCCATCCATTGGGCTGTAGTACAGTAGATAATGTGAGGGTATTTCACTTCTAATAATAGCCTGCTTGGTCTCCCCTGCGTTTGTTAACATGGAGAGTGAATTGTATGGCAGAATTACACAATGATCCCTGCTTATGAAGAAAACCCGGGCACTGTTATTATTACTGAAAAGATGGTGGTGAGAAATGTAACATCAAATAGCTTTTCTATCAATGATAAGCTGCTCTTCATTCAGATCCATTGTGTCTTCACATACTGCAGAGGAGCCCCGTTTCACCTAAAAACTCTATATATACTGGAGAAAGTTAAAGGCTAGCACTCTCATTCATCTCAATTCCATCTGCATAGATATAGATTTTCATATGCCTTGGGATTAATAATGCTGAAAACAGATTGGCTAATATATATTAGGGATTAATACTCAAATGATTAATCGCATCCAAAATAAAAGTTTGTTTTTTACATATTATATGTGGGTGCACTGTGTATAATTATTTTGTATATATATATATATATATATATACACACACACACATATGCTTGTAAAATTAGGAAAAAAATATTATTTATATATAAAATATAAATATAAATTATATTTAAATCTATACATGAAAATATTTCTTAAATATATACAAGCATGTGTGTGTATTTATATATATAAAATAATTATACACAGTGCACCCACATATATTTTGTAAACACAAACTTTTATTTTGGATGCGATTAATTGCGATTAATACTTTGACAGCCCTATTATACATAAAAATTTGTTTATGTTTTTGAAATACGTCTCTTTTAGTCTCTAAGGCTGCATTTATTTGATCAAAAACACAGTAAAAACAGTAATCTTGCAACATATTATTATTATAAATTAAAAGTGTGTTCTATTTTAATATATTTTCAAATGCAATTTATTCATATGATCCTTCAGAAATCATTCAAATATAATGATTTAACGCTAAAAAACATTTCTTATTATTACTGTTATTTTTATTATTATCAATGTTAAAAATTATTTTGGGAAATGGTGATACTTTTTTAAGGGTCATTTGAATGAAGCATTTATTAAACTGAATTAAGTTTATTGAAACGTTTATTAAAAATTATTTTTTCAAAATATTTTTTTAAATTTTGATCAATAATGTAAAGTTCATGAATAAAAATGTACAAATTTCTCTCTTTTTTTAATATTGCCACAAAATGTTTGAATTGTGTCACTGATTCCACAAAAATGTTAAGCAGCTCAATGGAGATAGCCAAACCTTGACCATAGGTTGTGAAAATGATTAAAAATAAAGGCATAAGAAAAATTAAGTCAAAAAACTGTAACATTCATTTCTATAATATGCTGTCCTTCATTCAAAGTGACAGATCCGTTACGCCTGGATTTACTGCAGTCTAACGAAGGCCTCAAATTCACCCCTGTCAGACAGGAAGTGGAGCAGAGGGAATGTGGAGGAATTGTAGTTCTATCAGCTTATGGTGAACTAGGGAGATAAGGCTCAGGGCTGGAAGTGACGGAAACAGAGCTGGGCTGAACGTCTGCTTCCTGACAGCAACAGATCAGGGGCGGCTGGACGTGGGCGATACCATTACAGCTCGGCTGTGCAGTCCTCTATTGAGACCACAAACACGCACACACTCACACATATATTCACAAAGCGCAGGGACAGCTCTGAGGAATTTTTTGGGACATTTTTTTTAGGTTATCAAGCTGGGAATCTTTCTGGTTCCTGCCATTCTTTGACTCAATCGGGCTCCCAGGGCATTGCTGGTGATCGGGTTACGGCTTGCCCAAAAAAAAAAAAAAAAAAAAGCGCACACACATGCATTCACTCTCTCTCAAGCACACATTAAGCAAACACACCCTCTCTCCATACACATACACACCCCTCTAAAAGCATACAACTGTTGTTTGTTTGTTATCTCTCTTTCACTCCTTAAATCTTAAAAAAAGAAACGCTCGAGGAGGTCTTTATCTTTACCCCTAAATCCCTTCAGCAGGTATCCATGTCAAAAGACCAGGGCTAGGCTCTGGGAGAGGATTGTTTAGTAAGGGTCAGTCCCGGGTCAAGCTTTCGGCCCGTTGTTAACACAGCCCTCCCCCTGGTGCTTTTTGCACCGGCCTCCATCTGCACACACCTTGGTCCACCGCCACTCCAAAACTCCAGCACCCCAGCAAATAATCCCTCTCTGTGAGAAGTCTCTGGTGACAAATACAAAGGTCAAATAGCTTTAGCACACAGTGCAAGGGAAGCCAAATTCCCCAAATATGGAGCTTTGGTGGTGTTTGCTCGCATGAAATTGACTTTCTGGGGTGTCTCCAAAAAGGCTTGGTGAATTCCTTCGTTCTTTGTTGGGCTTCACGCATTAATGCGTCTTTGCGATTGAAGTTCTGACGCATCAAAATTGAATTATTTGGTGTCAAGTGGTGGGAAATGCATTGGGTAAATTAACATGTCAAGGAAAACAGCAATGGACATGCCAAAAAGGCATGAATATGAAAACCGACAATCAGAGAGTACAGTTTGGTCTATCGGAGAGAACATTTTGACCCGCTACCAAGCATCACCTCGTCATATCTCTTCTGGACAGCTCACGAGTCTCTGTAACAGTCCCAGGACCTCACACGCACAGTCGGCAGGAAAATATTCCTCATGCAGTATTATCGGTAGGGCAGCATATGGCAAACTAGCAGCAGGCTACTCATCCTCATCCTCTTTGGAGGCTAAAATTAGCACAATACTGTTTGTGGCTTTAAGCAGGACTCAAACCCACTGTGATACCGCTAATAAAAAGACTGGCCTCCTGCTTAGAGAAAGAATGTACATCCCTACAGATCACGGGAGGATTATCCTGCTGGGATAATGTTTTTTCCTGCAATGGATGCAAAAAGATTTATATTTTTAATCTAATTTTATTCGGAAACAATATATCAGGCGCTCATCGTGGTTGACTGGAATAGCTCCCACAGGTCAGTGGGGATATTGTGAAGAGCATCGTCAACAAGAGACGTCTTTTTGGCAGAGGATAACCCGAAAAGAGATTGCTAATCTCTTTATCAAAAGCCTAAATAAACTAAGGTGAGTGCATGTGGCACAGCCACACAAGAGCATCTGATTAATGGACAAAGCCTGTTTGTTTACTGTCACTCACTGTTCCTCAAACTCTCTTCCCAACATTCCCCTCCATCCTTTTTGCCTCCCTGCTCCGGCCTTCCTGCCCTCCTTATCAGGCGAACCAAACGGTGATAGCATATCTCATTGGGCGATATCAGCTCTTTCCCAAAAACCTAGGATACAGCGTATCTGATAGACACTCTCCTCCCGGGCCGTGCTGAGTAATGTTCACTCAGGTCTTCTAAAACAGACCTAATGCATTGTGACACGTCAGTGATGAGCTGCGCTGATTTGCCAAATTCACATGAACCTCTACAGCACAGATCAGATGACAGGGCACGGCGTGGGGATTTTTTGAATGGAGCCATGGGGTTTCCCAGTCATTAGGAGCAGATCAGGAAAAGGAACAGAAATTGTGCAACAAAAAAAAAAAAAAAAAAAAATCCACGACCCCTCTCAACAGTGACCCTACATCTGACGAATCAACTGTGAATGAAGCGGAAATCCGAGAAAGAAATCCATTTCAGTAATCAATTGTTAGTATTCTGACCAAGCATTCAACAGTTGATCTGTTGCTGACCTGAAATTTTCAATTTCAAGTTTTGAGAATGCACAAGCAGATGAGCGATAATGACAGTGAGTGGATGTGAAGGGAATATTCAGCAAACACCAAAAATCTGGTTTTGGCAAGAAAAAGAGGACTTCCTGTACACATGGAGACAGATGAAAAGTGTCTACATCATTAACACACCACAATTATAGCATTTGATCTAAATTTACGTCTGCTTCCCACTTAAACTGAACATCACATAGCAAATGACTCCAACCCGAAACTCCTTCTCCCTAGGGCAAAACACCCTTAAAGGCCAAGTGTCTGCACTACTAGTGGTACCAGAGAGAATTGCAAAAATAGCGACGGCTTTCAAATGCTTCCCTTTCTTCCAATATCTCGAATAAACAAGTCGTCCCGCCCCACACCCGTGGTTGAGACGATGTTGGGTTGCTTAAACGATTTCAATTTTGTTTGGTACCACTAGGCACGAAAATAATTAAGAGGATGACGAGAGTCTTTAAAACCACATTGAACCAAAAGCTCGGAGAAAGAACAGTAGATAGAGGAAGAAAAAGATGTCAGTAGCGCTTTAGCCATTCATCTCCAAGAGTTCACATGGTCATGGGTGGGGGGATAAGAGAAGTACTTCAGCAGTAGTTAAATCCCAGAGCAAACAGAAGAGCAAACACAACAGTGACACTTTATATACCAGCTTTATGAGTATTATCTGCCCAGAGACAAGGTGCTCAATCAGACTATGAAAGCTAGTTAAAGGCAATGATTAGGAAAGCAGAAGAAACAGCTGATATATGAGGAAAAGGAGGGGGTTGTTTGCTTGCACTTTCTCACTTTTCACTCTCCTTTTTCCCACATGACAGAGGACATCACCCTAATCCTAAAGGCAAACTGTCCCTTGGTGTGGGAACCAGTGGCGTTTCCCCTTTTTTCACCATGGGACTGCTGTGCGTACATACAGTCTTATCAGGAGTGGGGCCATAAAGCCATTGGTGCTGATCGTTTTCGGAGAAACAAGCGGTGGATTGTTGGTTGTGCCATCACGACTGAGATTCAGTGGGGTCATAAACACGACAGTGGTTCCACAAGCTATCCTTCCCAGAGGACAGCTCCATTCGTGGCCCTCGCTGACACCGGCTAGCATCTCCTTGACTTTGTTGTATATGCGAAATTCACAAGCGCATCGTGCAAAGGGGCTCGGAAGAGAGAACACGATGCATTGTGTGAAATAAAAATTGTTCTTTGATTTCGTACTTCTTGTCAAGCATGTGCATTCCCAAACTGCACTTACTGGAATTGGTACCTAACTCTTTTCCCTGTGATCCCTTGCTTTCTCTATGCTCCGTCTTTCTTCTCTGCTCCTTCTGTGGGTGTGCATGATGTGATGTGTGATGTGAATGAGAGAGAAAAACAGCAGGGGCTGCTCGGGCCGCCCGGTGCCGGTTCTTAGATCCCTGCACTATAAAAACCGCACACCTTTTATCAGCCATTATGCCTCTGATTTAACCAGATTACCCGACCAACGTGCTGCCACTGATACACGGAGAGAGCATAGAGCGTTCAGCCTCCCCCTCCTGAGTGCAGCCCTTTTGCATGCACAGAGGAGAATCTAGTGAGGCAGGAACAACCACTGACTGACTACACCTGAATGACAACATAGAGCTCCTATCGCTCTTTGAAGCACACACCAGGCACGATTAAAGCAAGAAAACAAAGTCAAAGAGCAAGGGCATCCAGACAGCGAGCGAATGGAGAGGCGTCCGCCTAACAGCTCAAAGTGACTGAGATAAACAAAGCCAGGACCCTGCTGTAAAATCCAAAAGGAAAGTGATCAGCGTTGTAGTGCACTCAGCAATTGAGGAGAGCACTGAAAATAGCACACGAGAAATGCAAAGGCATGCAGGCGGCACTCAGAGACCGAAAGAAAGAGCGAGAGAGAAAGGGGCAGGGTTCTTCCAGTCTGCTGGACAATCGTTGCAATTAACGGGTGACTTTGACAAACACGTGAGGCGGGGGCTCGGAGGGCGGGTCCAGCCTCGGAGGTTCGCTGGCATCCTGTCAGAGGCCATGTCTGCTGGTCAGTCTCAGATGTAAGCCAATCGCATCGCAGAGATGGTGGCCAGGAGCCAATGAGAGCTCTCGCTCAGACTGACCTTCACACAGGCCGGCAGCAAACTGACCATTAAGTCAATGATGACAACAGCACTCACCACAATCAATCTAGCAAAGTAATGATTAGTTTGATGCATGAAGTTTAGCTGCGGCTTTTCTCGGCACAAGTAGGTAGCATCCAACGAGTCCGCGTAACATTTACAGTACTGTTCACTGACCTGTATATTTTTTTTACAAGCACATTCCACAGTTTTCACACATCTCACGCCGTTTCAGTGGGTTTTAACAGTAAATTGACCTGTTTACACCACACCTGAATGGTCGCATTCGTCAATAGGCATTCCAGTCGAGTTTGGTCAAGTAAATGAACTTCATAACTCGCTTTTGAGTAGCTCTGACTGGCTCCCACAGTACAGTTTTGGAGTCCGCATGTAAATTTATGCAGACAATAACAAGAGCCTCACAGGAACTATTTGACTTGGCACACAAGGGGCCTTTCGCAAATGGGTCCTGGTAATTGCTGATACATATCTGACTCCTGTAGTCATCACCTTGTTCCCAGACCCTTTGATGAGGCAGAGAAACCCAAAGCCTTTCAAAACACTCAGCGTGATCTCTGCGTATGTGAGAGCATGTCATTTTCCACGCGCCCTTCCCTTTTTTGGTAGGGGTTCACATCGCCTTCGTTCCCACTGCAGCCCAAGGGTGTCTCTTTTAATCTGGGTGGGCGCTGGTCTTGCCAAGAGTCCAGAGTGAGCGATACTCGACAGTCCATAATAACGATTTGTTTTCTTTTTACCCTCTGAGGGTGGATGCTCAGAAGAGATGGCTTCAAGATACAATTCCAGAAGATGTCCCCCGAGAGGACGGCCGTTAAACAAAGGCTGGTGCAAGCGAGCATGCTACGCTAATATATATGGGGTCTAATTAGAGATGGGCTGGACTCCGCTAAGAAAGTTTCAGTGAGTGCATTGAGGGAGGAGCGGGCTTTATTCTCCCCTCGCACAGAATCATGAACAAGGAAAAATGCTGTCCTCGGTCGTACTAAGATGCTATTTAGGTGCGGTATGGAAAACATTGTGTGGACGGCAACCACTAGAACCATCAGCTATGGTGCCAATCTCTATGTTGATGGGTTACAGATGTACTATGTTGTGCATGTGGGTACAATGTTCCTTTGCAGTCGGAAGGTTTATGACTGTTTGTTATGATGCATTATTTCAAAGATGCAGGGAATACGCAGTGGCAACAAGACTCTTTCTTGTAGATGTTTATAAGGGAGATAACTTGTTAAAGATAATTATAAGTGTAAGCACATGGAAAGAAACAATCTCAGAAGAAAGTCTGAGACCGAGAGAGGGGCCAGTTGGGGACATATTGGCATGAGTTTCTTGGCTAACAGCAATGGTCTTATTGGGATTATGAAGTCACTCCTTACAGAACATGCTAATGCGGATAGCATCGCTGCTTTACACAATCAACAATTAACCCATATTAACATAATACTTCTGCTAAACCTCCACCGGCGTGAATAAGGCCGAAGGGGCTAAAGTGCTTGGGTCAAACTCAGCACACATCCAGGTTCATAGCTCAGCCTCACAGCGGACCTAGCGCACGACACAACAAACACTCATCCAAAACACTGGGGTGAGGGAACATGAGGGCACTCAGGAGGGGGGTGGACATTAAAAGCCTGACGATAATTGGAAGTATGTGAAAAATGACGTGTCACTTTGGTCAATAAAGAGCAGAGGTCACCGTAGGCAGGAGCCCAAACTCGGCACAAAATGTGCTCATTAAGGCGTCCAATCAGAGTGTGTTGCGAGCAACCGGCCATTAGTCATCGGCCATCTGACCAACTCGGCTGGGCCGGCCTCTATCTCTCATTGCTCTCCCTCTCTGTGGAGGGGGAAAACCGGCGCTGGTAAATAAATCGTTGCTCAGTCATCTGGAACATAATGTGGTCCTTTCTGCTCTCATCCTGCTTTGCCTGCTGGCTGTGCAGCCCTCAAACTGCTGCCTTGACATCCCTTTCAATAATAAATGAAGTTGCTTTTTGCCTACAGTTTGTTTGAAACCCTCCTCCACTCCTCCATTCGGCACCTCCCACGCCAGTTCTCATTGGCGAAACCACACAACTAACCAATCACCATGCCGAACATCTGATGACTCTGTTTGCAGTTAGAATCTCACAGACATGGCATGAAGCTGGCTTTCAGTCCTCTGAGAGGGAAATCCTTTTTGAGAATTTATCGTTTCTCTTTGAAAAATCTAAAAACTCTTGGGCTGGAGTATAACAGGACATATAAAGCTTCATCAGAGTAAAATCTCTTTTGTTAGACTGTCATCACCAGCGTCTTTCTTCAGACCCCCTGTCCAGATGGGCCCAGAGGAAGGTTCATTAATGCAGTCTTATCACAACCAGCTGATGGACCTACGCCACATCACCGGCCTAAACATCTGCTTTAACTCTCTCCTGCTCTCTACGTACACAAGATTGGCTTAAGATGTTAAGCTAGACACATTTGCATAGTCAAATACTGACACTTTCATAGAAACATACTTTTTACAAGGCTCTCTGGAATACTTGACTCTGATTGGTCAATCACGGTACAGTCAAGATTGTGCAAACTGCACAAGTGATCGCTGTCGCATATTTTCTACCCAATTCTGCTACTTCCTCTCGTCCTTTGATTTATTTCATTGGTAAGTAGTTGTTTAACATGCAGTATAATTCACAGAGGCTTGTTCTATGATAATGGTGGGGTGATCGTACATGTCCCCTTACATATGCATAAAAAGGATGTCTCAGAACTTTACCTTGTTCGCTGCTGTTGTCCCCGCTGTGCGATGTGTGTCCTCCGCTGGATGGTCCCGGTGTGCCCCCGGAGCGTGTAGAAGCTGTATCATCATGGTCTCTGTTCCATGAGGTCTGTGCGGAGAGGGAGAGAGAGAGAGAGAGAGTAAGGCGCACAATCAGGCATCAGATCATGCTACAGTCCCATGTTATCAGATGCTCCTCATTTTGTTGTTTTTCATCCTCTTATATCAGTCCCTACAACCTCACACAGCACTTCTTCAATCAGCAAAGCTTACAAGACTTTTGGACCAAACCCAGTCACTGGCTTCCTTCGACTCACACAAAACCAAGAGAATGTAGCAAAACAGAAGGCAGGTACTCTAAAAGAAATACTATAAAAATACAGCACTATTTTAATGAACACATCTAAATTGTAAGTTAAAAAAAGTTGTGTTACCCAAGACTGAATATCCATGATCCAGAAACCAATGAATGAAGAATTAGCACTAGCAGCTAAGATGTGTATGCCTGTCCATACACATGAACTGGCTAACTCTGAATACAACAAGAGCCAGTCACTCATCTCTTATATCCCAAAGCGAGGGAGGGTATATGTGTGTGTGTGAGGCTGTTCGCTTGTCGCTGGCCTAGCGAATCAAAATCAAATCAAATAAGAGCCATTCTCCTTGAAGTTGGGAAGAGGATGAGGAAAAAAAAAAGATAGAAATCCTATTGACAATTAAGCTTAGGTGTATAATAGAGAGAAAGTGTCAGCTGTTGGGCGGATGGTATGTGGCAAATGGAGCAGACATGGGGATAAAGAGAAGTGGACGGCACAATGGCGATCCGAGGCCTTCACACACTCAGCCCCATGCAGGGCCTACTTGTAGTATAGAACAAAACAGATGTTGCCTCTTATCACAGGGTGCCTCCACAAAAGTAACATTAGTGTGGGAGGAAAATATGAGCATCAGAGTTGATAATGCTCAATAGCAGGCCCGGGAAATCTTTTTAGGCCAATTTTGAGGTGAATATTCAGTTCTAGGGATTTAAACATGGAACAATGTTCTAAACATAGTTAAAGGAGTAGTTCACTTTAAAAACAAAATTGCTGATAATTTACTCGCCCCCATGTTACCCAAGATGTCCATGTCTTTCTTTCTTCAGTCGAAAATAAATTAAGGTTTTTCTCCATATAATGGACTTCAATGGGCACCAAACGCTTGAATGATGAACGAATCTTTTTGAGTCATTTGGTTAATTCAATGAACGAAATGACTCGAAAAAAGATTCGTTCATTTTGATGAACGAGTTTGAACAGAGGAGTCATGAACGTGCATCACAGAAGTGAGCAAGGCGAGGATTTGTGCTTATAAAACTTTAAATGTTTTATTTATTTTTGAAATGACTGATCGTTTCGCTAGATAAGACCCTTATTCATCGTCTGGTGTCATTTAAAGCCCTTTGAAGCTGCACTGAAACTCTCATTTGGACCTTGAACCGTTTGGTTCTCATTGAAGTCCATTATATGGAGAAAAATCCTGAAAAGTTTTCATCAAAAAAACTTAATTTCTTTTCAACTGAAGAAAGAAAGACATGGACAACTTTAATGACATGGGGGTGAGTAAATTATCAGCAAAAGTTTTTTTTTTTTTTTTTTGTGAACTACTCCTTTAAGAATGGCGTATTCTTACTGAAAGCTGAAAGTATAATCAAAATAGACAAAATATTAAATTGGAATGACTTTTGAACTTTTAATTTCTGTGGAAATCTGAAGAGTTTTGCCCTCACAGATTACTACACGGATGCACAAACATAGCCGTGCCAAAAAAAAGTGGTATCAATTAACTACATATACTTACTATATGGTTAGGATTAGAGTTTGGGTTACTATGTAATTATGCATAAGTGGTAACACTTAAAGCTTTTATGCATAATCCATTATAAAAGTATCTTAATGCATTAATTATGCTTTGTTATGAAACATATAATGCATTGTAGTCTCGAGTAATTGTCTCATAAAACACCATTAGAAAGAATAAAGCATTAAAACTTGACAAACAACCAGTATCAGATGTAACAAGATATCTGTGAATATTATAATGCATTTTAACATTGGTTACAATTATTTATGAAAAGAAATAATGCATTATGATGCATTATGAATACTTTTATAATGCATTACAGACAAATGCTTTAAGTAAATTGTTACCGCATAATTCATAATTGACTGTTTTTACTATAGTAAATACATGTATATCACCTTAAAATAAAGCGTCACCCAAATGTTTCATTATTCATAATTATGTCTAAATGTAAACATAACAAACATACATGTATAAAGGGCAAGCAGAGGTTTTAGCTCTGTTGATATTATAGCTACACTCCTGAAGTAACTAAACGTGTAAATATTGATCACTTTTTACTGAACTCTTAGAAATTTCTTGGTCCAATGTAAAAATGAATATAAATTATCTAATCAATATAATTGTGGCAACAGATTACAAGCAATATTATTAATTAAATTGAAAAAATTAGAATTGAGTAATAATTAATCAAATTATTCCTTAAAAGTTAACCATTTAAAAGAAAAGCGTAATTTTAAAATCACAATAATGGTGACTTATTTTTTTTTATTTTTTTTTTTTGGTGTTGTTGTAAGTTTTACTCATTTTAAATGGTTAACTTTTAAGGAATTAATTTGATAAATTATTACTCAATTCTAATTTACATTTAATTAATAATATTGCTTTTAATCTGTTGGCACATTTTTTTTGATTAGATAAAGTATATTCATGAATATTAAATTAATAATAATACAAAAAAATGGAACAAACCAAACTGCATTTGAAATATTTGCCACAAGTCTCCTATAACTTGTGAGGAAAAATAGTGCCAGCCGCTCTAGATATATTTTTTAAAAATGTCCAGAAACAGTCACAAAAAAATAAATAAATGGTGTATTCTGCAGCATACCAAAAGTATGCCGTAAGAGGTAATCTAGAACACATGCCCAGGGAGCAAACAGTTAAAACTGAAATTGCCAGTTTCTAAAACTCTTTGCAAAGAAAGAGCAAAAGAGAGAGAGAGAGAAAAAAAATGGAGGGAACTTGTTTATTCAGAGCTTTGTGGAAAAGAATGGTACAGCACCCTGGAGACCGAGAACCCTAGAGTGCCCACACGTAAAAGGATGTTTTTTACGCACAACAAATCCCACTTGAAAATATAATTAGAACGGAGAAAATAGCAAACTATTGCATTAACTGTAATTGAACAAAAGAGCAGCGGGGCTTGTGGGAGGCTGTCGCTCGGCCCCATGGGAATGGGGGAGGGTCTCGGGCCGAGGGTGAGTGACATCTCCAGGGTGCACTCCAGTCTATTTATAACTGCCCCGACAATCTCGTCCACCACAGATCTAACAGCTAATTAATAATATAAAAAAGCCAGCGCAGTCCGCCGTGGAGCAGACACCCGGAGGAAAGCGCACAGGCGCGCGGGAGAACGAGTAAATATGTGGGCCAGAATGAACAGAGGGTGGAGGCGGTGTGGATGCAGATGGTTACAGGAGAGATGAGTGCCTGCACACAACAACACACTTGATATATTCACTGTCCCTCTAATGAGCTAGCTACAATTTATTCAGTGCTTTTTTCTTTTCTTTTCTTTTTGGGATGGGGGGGGGGCTTCATCCCTTCCCCCTCCACGTTTTCTCTCTCCCTCCTCGTGTCATTCTCTCTCTCTCTCTCTCTCTCTCCAGTGCAGGATGTAGATTAATTCAATGCTTAATTGTTTAGTAAATTCAATTTTCCACATTCTATTCTGCATAGCTTTAGCTAAAGTTCTTAAAGCTGCAGTGCGTAGCCCAGGGAGAAGCATTTGTCATCTGTGCCTTTCCTTTTTTTTTTTTTTTTCATTACCGTTTTCTTCCTCCACCACTTAATTCGCCATGAAAAGATTTTCCTTGCTGGAAATTCTGATTCTGCTATGATCGGTGAGGCATTCCAATTCATTGCATTTTCATTGTGTTGGGTCTTAGATGGAAGCTCTCTTTCTCTGCACATTATACACGCGCTCATGCGAAGAATATTGGGCTTCCAATTCATTTATAATAATAAAGAAAAATGTTTCAGGTTACTGTAGACTTCACAGGGGAAAGAAAACTCATAAACAGTATATGTTTACAATTTCATGCCACAGTGACTGCTCTCTCTCACTCTCTCTATTTTTTTTTTTTTTTTTTTTTTTTTTAACACAGACTCACCAGTGTCACATTGTACTAGGCTATTTTTGGTTCCTGGCTTTATCTAGATAGCACAACAAAACGGGCTGAGAGAGAGAGATATAAAGAGAGAGAAAGAGAGAGAGTTTTATATGCCTCATCAAACCAGATTAGCAAAGACACTTGAACAAGCTCACTAAAATACTCAAGCTCTGCTGGGAAATACTTGGGAAGCACAAGGTTCACACATGAACTCTGCCCAGTGGATTGCAACCAGAAACTAAATCTGTTCAGGACACTTGTTTATTTGTTTACCCTGGCTTGTTGATAAGGCTGAGATCCTCAAGGTTGATAACAGACCACGTGGCCGTCGGTTCAACTCCGCAGAAAAGCATCGGGGCTTCTTAAATGAATGGATGTGGTAATGACATGCACGGAAACAAAAAAAGGGAGGGTGAATCCTAGAACAGTCCAATACCCCAAACACCTCCTTTAACAAATCTTATACAAGGCAAAATGGAGAGGGAGGAGGGACTTTTGGTCTACAGAGAAAGCCAAATATCGCTCTTAAAATGGCCTGTGGGTGAGATCTAGTTTCAAAACCAGTAAAGTCGCCCTTAATGGCACTATATCACACACACCTCCTTTAATTACAAAACTGGCGAGTGGAATCCTCAAGCTTCGTTTCTCAAAAGTTGAGAAAACGATGGAATAACTGAAAAGTTTAACTTTGGAAACAACTCTAAAGAAAAAAAAATGTTTTTTCTTCTGTCAAATCAACTTAGATGAATTATGTGGTTCAGATAACATCATATTTTTGAGTTTCTCAAAACTCTTGTATTAACTCAATTTTTCAATTTCAATAAACTTAAAGTTTTAAGGCAACCAGGTTACTGCATTTCTTTAAGTTAAACCAACAATATATTTTATAGCACTTAGCATGAAGCAACATTATGAATAGTATATATAAATATGAAAAGGGCTAGCAGTTAACTCTATTTTCAATTGATCAAACACATTTCTATCATTTTCCAATGCCACTTTTTCAAAGGGTAAAATAGTCATGTTTGCTCTTTCTGTCACTTGTTGAATGGTTGAAAGCATTACTCCAACAGAATGATTAGATCACATAATAATTTTAACGTCGACCAACTATACTATCACAAGACGCAAATAATCTGCATTTCTTTAAAAAGAGTGAATAAAAACAGATTCTGTGCACCCGAAAGTGTGAAGATATTTGCTTGAGTGCAAGTGATACATTCGACAAACATGACAACATGTTTTATTTTGTCAAATCAACTTAGATCATTTATGTAGTTCAGATAACATAATATTTTGGGTTTCTGATGATTAAATCAATCTCCTTTATTGTATTAACTCAATTTTTCCATTTCAATTGACTTAAAATCTGTGAGGCAACTAGGTTACTTATTTTTTTAAGTTAAACCAGCAACCAAAGGAATCTCTCACAACATAGTTTCAAAAACAATCCTATGTGTTCTTCTCATTCACTGAAAGCTGAGCTTATATGAAATTGTGCAAAACTACATTTTCAATCAAAACGTATTAAGCACATGGCACAACTTCTGGGTGGCCTCTATGTAATTCATCAATAACATAGCCTCAACTCTCGTAATAACACCCTTAGTTTTTAAATTGGCCCTATACAAAACGGCGAGGAAACTGCAAACAGAGAAACTATTCAGCATTTCAATTATTTCAACCCCTCTTCAGGCCGCATGGAATAATCTAAAGAGCCCTCGAGTATGAAGTCTAAGCACTGCGGAGGTTTGCATGGCATTGAGTTCATTAGCAAATGGCAGTGCCTCTCTGCAATTAAAGACAACTGTGCAAACGCTGCAGCCCGTGGAAGAGAGCGTCAGCACGGAGCAAACACGTCACACACAAGTCACCGTGAGCCAGCCAATCGGAAAACAAGCGATCCTGCTTTGAGCCGAGGCACAAGAAGGCAATAAACATGCCGAAACTAAAGATAAAGTCATTACTCTGATGCTACTAAATCTATTAGTTGATGAATGGTTGTATCAAAATCAATCAGTTGTGACTCATTTCACTTAACTATTTCTATAGCATAGCACACTTAAATAATAATTGTAATAATAATAATTGTAACAAACGAGAGAGAGAAAAGTAAAGTGTGGGTGATTCTTCAACTGCAATAACTTTTCTGTCCCCAAGGTAGAAAAGAAAAGAAAAGAAAAGAAAAGAAAAGAAAAGAAAAGAAACCAAAATCAAGTCTATCATAGTTTTACCCCAGTCAGTTTTAAGGTTTACATTATTTTAGCTTTATACTTTTATTGTTGTTTTTGTAAGTTCTTTTTTAAAGGTTTAAATCTTGAAAAAAATGTCTACCCAGACCTTGATAATTAATGCATAAAACTTAACTTTGTGCTATTTCCCAAATTAATTGAATAATTTCAGTTCATTTATAATCTCGGTTAATTTAGTATTTTATAACAAAAAGTCACTGCATATCTATACTCTTGTCATTGCCGCACATAAAGCATTGTAGAGAATTAAGAATTCTTGCATTAAAGTGAAAGGCTTTTTTTTACCTATCAAATCAGTATTTCATTTTAATTTAGAAAGAAACTATTTCAGTTTTTGAGTATCAAGTTAATTGATGAACCTGAACCTGGTTTAGGAAAAAAAAACTACTTTTTTTACTGTTAAAAACAAAACAAAAAAACTTGGTGGCTTTTTTGTTTGTTTGTTTGTTTACATGCAATCAACTTGGCTGTTTGAGTCATTTCAACTTAAATTACATTAAAATGGCTTAGAAAAAAGGTTTAGATAAATTGCTTAACTTATTTTGATAAGTTCAAGCAATGTAAAACCTTATGTTGACATAACTTATTGATCATATTTTTTTTCCAGTGCAACGATTGTCATACATCAAGAACTCATTATACAAAAAACAAACAAACAAACAAACAAACAAACAAACAAACAAAACACCTGAAGGTTGATGATCAGATCAGTGTTAGAGAAACAGTTAAAAAAACACACCTAAAAATGTGTCCTTAATTAAACATGCATGTGTGTCACACTTTACATAGTTTAAATAATATACGACTTAATAGAGGAGATCATTTACACATAGGCCTATATAATATAAAGTGGTAGCAGGATCTACTGATGATCCTCACCAACATGATCCTCCAGATTGAAGACCGCAGTGAAGGGGTTAACCAGTAGTTAACTACTGTAGTCCCGGCTCATACGGCACCTGAGGCTCATGTGGCCCCGCGTTTATCAGCGCAATATAGCCGAAGGAAACAACGTGATCCAAACTGGCCGAGCCGCATTCACCAGAGAGAGAGAGAGAGAGAGAGAGAGAGAGAGAGAGAGAGAGAAGAGAGAGAGAGAGAGAGAGAGAGAGAGAGAGAGAGAGAGAGAGAGAGAGAGAGACTGACTTTTTCACCCCTGAGCTCTGCCCTCCTTCTCTTCACAAGATACTTGCAAAACAATGCTAAGCTGGAGACAGTTGAGACATTATTGATACGATGCTTCAGTGCACGGAGGACGAAAACACAGAACCGCGCTGGACCACAGAATTTAATAAATTCTATGTATATTTCAGATTTTCTTATGCTGCAGTATTCCTGCTGGAATAAATTGGCCTTTGAATAAATGAACCGCCTCTCCCTCTTGTTAACATTGTTGGGAATTTGCACAAAGGAGATTTTTTTTTTTCCAGTCCAATTCAACTTTATGCCCGAGGGCATATATTAAAAATACATATGGAACGAGATAATGCACGAGCGACGCAAATTCGTTAGGGATGTCACCGCCTGGCGAGCTCAGAACTGTACCCCAAAAAAGAAGGAGCAAATGCAAAATACATATACGAGAGTCAAACACTCGATCAAGCTAACTTTAACACTGTTAAGCAAAAACTGCACAGAGATCGCTCACTACGCATCTAGTTATCTTAAACATATTGGTAACACTTTAAGGTGCATTAGTTAACCAAAATCAGTTTGAACTGCACCTATAAAGCATTTTTAATCTTTGTTAATGTTAATTTCAACATTTACTAATACTTTATTAAGATCTTGTTAACATGCACTGTAAACTAATAAGAACAAACAATGAACATCTGTATTTGTATTAACAACTGTTAACAAAGATTAACAAATACTATAACAAAATGTATTGCTCACGGTTAGTTCAGTAGATAATGGTTAAATTAGTTAGATCAAATTTTAAGCAGTGCAATCCTATAGCGGCTTTACGATTCATAATAAAACAAAAACAGATTCTACCTCGCATTAGCAACCTTTTGAAAAGTTGGTCAGTTTAAATTGGGGAATCAGATTTTCAGGAAAGATGTAAACACCCAATACAAGCCCTAATATTTAAACGTTAGACGTCATCATGAAAAAAATATATAGGACACGTCTTCATCTTAAAGTCAATTAAAGATCTGAATTCGTGCCCTCGAGCAAATCATAAATTGCTCTATCAAGTTATATACCTGCATACCCACAGGGGTATTCAGCCTAATTTATTTCTATCGCTTAGATTCATCTCTGCTCAAAAGTAAAACAGAAAAAAAAAATCGACACATGCCCTCCCATAGAGTTTTGTTAAAAGAGTTATATACACAATTGACATCATGCTATTTAATGCTGCCGTTGATTTAGATGCATCAGCACAGATCTGCTCATTAACATAATCATTAATGCAGCCGAGATAGAAGACTAACAACCAGAGGTCGTTTTATCAAAGCCTTGTTTAGTAATGAATGGAACAGGGTTTTCTCTTCCTCGTATAATACTGGTGGCACTCATTGGAAAGATAAAACTGCTCAATGCTTTATTCGACCACTCAGCCATATGGAAGATGACGGATTTAAATTATTTAGCCTAATCGCTTCATTACTTTTTATGCTGGTGAATCCACTAATCCCCGTAATATAGCCACTTGTTTAAACAATTCCCCCTCCAAGGACTCATATTATTAATTAAAAAAAATAGGTTGCCTATATATATTATATAAATATCTAGGCTATGTGTTGCGCTAAAAGCAACGGACACGTAAAAGTTGAATTAAAAGTGCGTAAAGTACAAGAAACATCAAAGAATTCACCAGCACACGCTGGCGCATATTAAAAAACCACAGACACACAGAATAGATTTTCCTAGTACACAGAATACTGTATGGCACAGTAGGCTAGCTCCTGCTTAAACATGAACGCGCGCTGCTTGTGCTAGGCTATTCAAAGCGCTGAGAGTAGAACTCAGAGCAAATGCGCGCTCTTGTCTGAGGAAAAACACTGACAAGGCAACTAATGAAGCGTGAACAACAGCAGAAAACCAAAGCACCAAATCTCTAAATGTCTACTATAGCTATGTCTCTATTAGCTTCGTAATATTTCCTTAATATTCCATAGATAGCCAAACCATTTGGTTTGATTTAAAAAAAAAAAAAGGCAGACGAGAGAAAAGAAGAGGGAAAGGACTAAATTAAAATCGACAAGAAACAGGTCAAGTTTATGGCAATGCTTTCACGAGCTAATCTCCTCGGGTCAGTTCCGGGATCAAACCGTAATGAAGCAATAATAGGCCACATTATTCCAAATTTTTCAATCCGATGGAATTTAAAAGCCTTAATCGTATGCAAATAAAGCCGAGCAGAGAAAGTGACCCAAAAAGACGATCTGAATGGCCGGGAAAGAAATGGACTCCTTCACGTACCTGATCAAGGGGCCCCGATGATCTTGTAATTTCTTCACTGTCTGATTTTGATCCTCCTTCTCTGTCGTCTATAACCAAGTCGATGGGCATCTTTCCCTTCAAACAGCTGATGTACCGATGACAGAAATTGTCACAAAGTTCATGTACCTATAGATGCAAAAGGAAGGGGGAAAGAAAATCACAAAGGGTCATCACAGCGAGTTGACAAGTGCATCCAGAACTCCTATTGACATGGAAAACCTCTCCCAATGGCCTTCTCTGATAGCTATCAGACGCATGCAGAATGGGAAATAACTTTACTCCCTCTCAAAATAGAGATATCGCCGAAAATTGACACTGACAAGACGACGCACGGGCAACACCGTATTCAACACCCGTGTTAAATTCATCTGCTCCCGGGGTTGTGGCCATTAGAGACATGGCCTGCTTGACTGACATTTAAGGTAAACTGTTTAATTTCGTCCAGTTATTTCATTACCACCTCTTTACAAGGGAATAATATGGTGGATGACATTCAGAATTCTTCATTTATGGATGAATGCTCGAAATATCGCTTCGCCGCGTTATCTCAGCACACATAAAACCCCAGAGGCTCATGCAAATATCTGGAGACTGGGAGCCAATGGTTATTATGTGTATTCAATACTGCAAAACTATATGGTTTGGCGATAAATCACTTGATAGTCTCACTCTCATCGTGGAAACAGGTGTTGATAAAATTCCCGCAAATTGTATCGCCGATAACAACCGCCGATAGCAACACGGTGGACTTTATCATATCATATAATCATATAGGCCTAATGAATTAGCAAAACACCCTACAACAAGCAGAGAAACAGTGCAATTATTGCTCTGGAATATCTGTGGCCGTGGAAGCAGGTTACATTTGTAATTAAACTCGGAGGAGAAATAGGCAGCGTGATTGATTTTGACACTAATTACAACAGACCAGGAAAAATACATTTATGCAGATGAGGCCCATAGGTTTGAAGAGAGGACTGGCCAGTTGGGGGAAACTTTGATTACCTTTTCGAGCTCCAAAAGATGAAACCGTAAAACTTGAATGGCTTGTATCATCTGGGGAAATGAACAAATTGAGAACAAAAGGGGTTCACTTTAAAGGTGACGGAATCAACAGGCCCAGGACTATTACAAACGATAGTTACACAATTACGTGATTTATGACATTTAGGATCATTTACGGCATGAGATTACTATCTAGGCAATGCATGGCAATTAAGTCAGATTATACTTCATTTATGAATACATTATCACTTTAACCCATGCTGTAACGAGGGGGATGTGTGTCCTCCATCAACATAAAAAAAAGAAAGACGATTAAAACCAAAACGGTAGCTATCCGTAACAATTAGCAATGGTATGAAGAAACCAACAAAACTTTCTGAATAGTTCATAAAAGTTTAAAACTCTTGCAGGCAAATACAAAATAATAATAATAATTTACTTACCAAATTATCCAGCTCAGGGTTTGATGAAAATAGCGGCTTTTCTGCTCGAATCTGAGACGATATGCATGTAAATAATTTAAAATTGCGTGGGAAAAAAAGTTCATAAAAATAACGCAAAATAAATTTAAATGCATTGATTAGCTCACTAATGTAGAATTAATATTATGATAGTATGGTATAAAGTTACGGACAGTGCATTAAAACTTTTTGGGCGCAATAAAACAGTTTCTGACCTGTTTTGCGAACACTGCTATATCTTCATTGAAAGACTCTGATGAACACACATCGCCTCCAGCCACACCGGGCTCTCTAGGTGTGCAAGTGGCTAATTCACATTTCTCAAAAATCAGTGCTAGAAGTGGGAACAGAGGGTGCCTGCGGAATAAAAACACACAGGTCACTGCGAGGGAAGCTCTGGATTAGCATTTAGCACACGACACTTTATAACACTTCACAGCTCCTTCTCATAGTATAAGAACGCATTATGACAATCTCATTTGTGTTTGGGAAGTTCATATTTAATTAATTCATTTAATTTATGTCAGCAAACAAAACTGCTTGAGTACCACTGCGCCACGATAATATGGTGAAAGTGTTTATGTCGATTCGTTTTCTTGTGACTTGCGTTATAACGAGCTTGTTAGTTGTGCATAATACCGTGTCAAATGTAAACTGGATTGCTGAACGTATTATCAATATAAACAGTGGACTACAGGGTTGGTTAGAGCACCTCAAATGCTCGCGTTGAGTCTAGGCCAAACATGCAGTTTAACGTAGTTCAAATATCTTGAGTAAATGTTTAGGGACGTATCTAATCCATAATGAATGGGAAGAAGTTCTATAGCTGGTTACCGAATTGCTGTTTCGAACGGCAACCATATTTATATACAGCACTGTGACGAGAACCATTATGCTCGAGCAGCTTTTGTATGCTAGGCGCTTTTGGAGTCACTCCGCACATATTTGCACATATTATAACCAGAACATGAGCATGAGAAAAATCCTTAATTGTTTTTTTAAGGAGTGTTTACAGTATGGAAAGCACTTCATCTGTCCAAAATATGTATTTTATAAGCTACATTTTTACAAATAAGCAGGCCTGATGTTAACAATTAAAAAAGTTCTAGCTGAAATAGCCTAAACACACACACGATGTTTTATCCGCAACAATTTTTGGTTGCACTTTATTTTATATTACTTACTTAACTTTTTTTAAAAAAAGTTCCGGGTAATATAAAGTAATTACCTGGGTTAAGGTTAGGTTTAGGGGTAGGTTAAGGGTTAGTACTAAGTTATTACTAATGTATTGTAAATAATAAAATAAGTACATATGTATATGGGGAACAGGACTGTAAAACAAAGTGCTACCCGGTTGTAAATATGCTATATTTATCGACTTAGATATTGAAGTTTAAAACTAAGACATTATAAACAAGAAGAAAAAGAAATCCACGTTTTTAAAAGGATGAACTAATCCAAAAGTAAGGGGGACAACTTTTAGAAAAACAAAAACTAGCCTAAACATTCATGGCGCCTCAAGTTTTACAGAAACTATTACGGGTGGAATAATGTGTTATGGACAAAGTTCATCATAAAATAGCCTATATGTCTTGGCTATCTCCACGTACCCGTAAATGGAGTCTTTATCTCTTTTTAGAGCGTCATTGACGGATGAGCCCATGCTGGGCGGCATGGCGTTGGTGTGGGCTGTGTGCGGGTATTGGTGGGAGTGGAGCTGGGGCCCGTGGTTCAGGTGAACAGCCTGCATGGATCTGGCAGCGTGCGGGTCCCCGTACATCGTGCTCGGGATTCCTACTCCGTCCATCCCATAGTGGGGTATATCTTCGTACTGCACACACACACACACGAAGGGCAACATTCCCATATTGTCACTTTTATCTCTTACAGAATGCATAAATAGAAGGGAAAAAAAACTACACTAAAAAAAATATAAATGGCAGCTACATCGGATGTTCTCGGACTAAAAAAATAAATAAATAAGGCTTTTGCGCAATGAAAACACGATCTGGTATTACACATTAATTAAATATATTAACTGTACATGCAGACTATCTCGTGCTTCTTACACTATGCGCAAACATGGCCATTTATGGATTGCAAAAGCTATCATGTGATTATTTTAATAAACAGACAGAGTTAGAATGTAGCGTCGGACACATTCACATGAAGTGCTGAGCTGTTGAGATCGTCACAAAAATATCAATTTTATGTGCATTTTATATTTTCACAAGTGCAGATCGAGTAACATTTGCATGTAATAACTGTGTAATATATTGTTGTCATACTAAATGCATTATATGCTTCTTCAAATATTAGCATATGCAGCACTATTAAGATTAGTCTGATTAAACACAAATTTACATTGCTCATTCGAAACTACCAGTTAAATGGAGTAGTTTATTTAAAATAACCTATCAGAGACATTGATAATTTATCGTAATTATTATAAGTGTCATGATATTGTAATATAGCCTAAGTGTGATGATGAGAACATGACACTTTTGAATTCTAAATCTACAGAGGTGTAAGCAGGACAGCAGGGTGCTTTTGTGGTTCCTCCATCAAAAGCAAAAGGTCGGAGGCTTGCGATGAAATCTACTTTGTGATTGTTTACATTTGATTACAAATGCAAAGGAAAAAGTGGTCAACTTTACAAGTTCATCGCACTGCTATTTGAAAGTGAATGTTATTAGTAAAATAAAAATACATTTGCTCCTTATTAATATTCCTGCACAGTGTGTTATCATAGCATGTATTATGATAAGTTTGAGTTGAACTATTCAAAGCTTTAAA
The DNA here is from genome assembly GCF_016745375.1 of Pimephales promelas. The sequence goes on along the minus strand of NW_024121388.1, from coordinate 8,089,962 downwards.
TAGTGTGGCCTTTTGAAGAGATACTTGCAGTGCGTTTAGTAAAAGTATAGGCTAGCTCAAAAATTAGGAATTGCTCCCTGTCAAACGTAATTAGAGAGTATCATATTTGTTCCTAAATTGTTTCAGTGTCCCAAAAGAGACATGCACGCAAGTGAGCGATGTAAAAAAAAAAGGACAGAAAAAAAAAAAGAAAAGCTGGCAGGCAAAAGAAGAGAAAGTTTGACTGCGAGACTGTCATCGGCCACGTTTCAGTATTTCCAACTGCTTTCAGCAATACGGAGTCGAAGAAACTTTTCGGGATACGTACCCTCTGCGCCATCGCCCTCCACACTCCCTCGTCTTCCTTTAATCAAAAATATATCCCCTATCAGGCCAGGGTGAATGGGAAATAAACACGCAAATTCCAAACGCGGGATGTGTTTTTCCCCCTAAAAAAAAAAAAAAAGAAGAAGAATCCAAACGCCTCTTTCAAGCGAGCGATGAAGCCAGTCCTTCACCACAAGTTCAGCCAGCAGGCGCGTTCGGCGATAAGTCCCCTTCGCTTTCTTTCCCCTGGACAGCGACAAGGATCGAGCGAAATCTTCTTTCCCAAAGCAGTATGAAAACAGCCCCTCAAACAAAACTAGCGCATCTCATGGCTTTTTGCCACTCCGGCTGTCAATCAATCAAACGCGAGCTTGTCAAAGTGCTGAATGAATGATGATCCTCTGCGCGCTTCCACTGGTTAGCACCCCTAACGAGAATACTACTCAAATGCTCAAAAAATGAAGCTCTCTCTCGTTTCTTTGATCACTCTCGGCTCCTGAGTTGATTTTTTATGCAATAGCTTCTAAATGAGATCAAGAGGAGGTGGGCTGATAATTCTGGCTTAGTTTTTCTTAAAGGAGCCACGATCGATGCTGCGAGCTGCCTTTCTCCGTTTGTGTACAATGAGTGTGTGTTGAACGCGGCTCGGCAGCTGAATCTGGACCAGACTGCAGAAACCCGGAAGTAGTGGTGGCCATAACAGGTCGCGTCTTGCACAATGCGATGGGCCACATCAAGTTCCAACCAAAGCAGGGGGGTGAAATGTGTGGGACCACTACCACGATTCAACATATCGAGTCGAGATATAATAACATGTACAGACCGCGTTGTGCTTTTTGGTCAACGGCACTGCGTTCATAATTCATGCCAAAACGTACGATATATAAAGTCGTGTGTACGTGTTTACATAAAAGCAGTGACTATCAGGGGAGCGTGGACTCTTTCACATTGAGTCCCTCTCAACACTACTTATGTTTATTATCAGTTATGATTTTAGAATCTATTTACAACAGTCGAGAAACTCGAGTTTACGCCGCTTAATGAAGTTTACCCACGCGTCGTGTGCTATTATGCGGAAGCCTATAAAAATGCACCGCGTGAATAATACGAAATATCAGGGGTTACGATCCCATATGCCTATTTATTTTACATTTCACACAAACATCATTATTCAGAAACAGCATATGCTGTACTTCAGCAGTGCCGCGTGCGCTCTGAGCCAAAACACCCCCGCCATTTGTGAATGGGCTCATCCACTTACTGTAGGATCTTAGGAGTTTTGGTGCAGTGTCCAATGAAAGCGTGCTACAGTGAATCAAGCCGTCTATTGGTTCAAAGAATGATCAATCATTAATTTATCGCTCGATATGCTTCCATAAATGAAGAAAGGGTGGAATGAAAATACTGTAATCTGGAGGGAAAATGTACTCTTCGTAGTCTGTTTTCTCTCTCTCTCTCCCACAGTCTCCTTCCCTCTCCCACTCAAACACATATAAAACTCACGGAGACAAGATATTCATTTTTTTTTTATATCTAAACATGTATTTATTTTTGTCATTTGCTCATTCACTCTTTCGTATTCCTCATTCCTCAACTTTTGTCGACTCTACGGCGATGTGCAACATAAACAGTTTGGAGAGGGGGTTTGTGTTCTGGTCAATTTAAAATGCATCTCCCCAAATAAAGGAATCTCTTTGTTATTATAAAGAATACATCTTCCATTAAATGCTCAAATGAAGGCTGAATAAGCGGCTTTAAACACACACTGACTGATGTGGGCTGAAGTGCACCATTGTGGGCAATACAACTGACCCGGTGACAAGGTGTATGAAGTTTGTCTGAGGAGCATCTGTCATCGATCAGAAGCGATTAATGCAAGGAACAGTGTCTTATCAGCTGTCACGAGCACAACACAATCCTCGCTTCCCGCGAAAGAGCCGCGCGCATTTACAGGCATGAAATTACATCAAATCCCCAAAGCGCTCGGCAAACGAAGGGTGCGCGCCGCGCGGTGCGGGATCTGATGTGGACTTAAACACAAACGAAAGGAGGATTCGTGAAGCAAATGTAACAGATATGCCGTGCAACAGACGCCTTTATTGGTAAGTGACTTGTCTTTTCCAAGTCTACAATAAAGTTTTAGTTTATCTTAAAAAAAAATCTTATGATTTCAGCGGTTTACTAGTTGTAATCCATACACTCTGAGTGGACTCGTTTGTTTTCTTGATGTTTGCAATCTTAACATTAGTTTTGTGTCTGTCTCAATTATGTGAGAAGCAAACGGCATGACTTGAAAGCTGTACTTACCCAAACGTTTAACTGCTGTCACAGTACCAGAATAGCATTATAAAGTAATTAAGTTCCTTCAATTAGCATCTATAAAAGGACGCTATAGAGCACAATGAGGGCATGGACTTTCACTGTTTAGGTTGCCTTTTAGTGAGGGTCAGCAGATTGCAGCACGCATCACTGAGTTAATGCCATCATTTCGGATAATTTGGGAATCGTTCGACGTAAAATGTTTCAAAATAAATCCGACTTTTTATCGAGACAACTAAACGGGCATTAAATCTCATGGAAAGCACTGGCGACATTTGTACAACTACGCAATAGGGTTGAGTGTGTTTCAAAGTATCCATTTAGGCTTCATTTAATTATTAAAATTATGGTAACACTTTATTTTACAGTGTCTTTGTAACATGTTACATGTAAATCATACAGAATTACATGTAACTAACCAAGTTAAGTAGCTACATGTTAATTGATATCACTCAGAACTTAAATGTATAAATACAGTTTAACACCTTAAATAAAGAGCTACACTTTATTTTAAAGTGCCCACATATTACATGCAGTAACTATAAATTATTCATAACTACATGCAACTAGCCCCAAACCTTAACCCTAAATTCAGTACATGTAGTTAATAATTATTACAGAGTAGGCGACATAGTATTTAGCTACAATGTAACACGGGCACCTTAAAATAAAGTGTAACCAAATAAATTAACCAAACTTATTTATAGGCTATAATTACTACAAATAAGTATAGCTATAAAATAAATATATCTAATTTAGAACAAGGCGGATTTGAACTATTCGGCTAATTCGAGTCACTCTTGAAAACAAGAACGTGTTGAAACGTGTGGATGTTTATTACAAAATGTTCCCATTCTGCCTCAATATTTGTTATTCATTTGAATCTTTCTCTCCGTAAGTCGCTATTGAAAGCAACATGCCGCTGTGGTTCAGAAGTCAAACGGAGGTCATCCTTTATTTCCCCCCGCAGCGATCAGCGACCAGCGACCAGGGGCCAGGGGCCAGTCAGCAGTGAACCCTGCCTTCTCCAGCAGCACTGACAACTGCATGGGACTTACAAGACTAGCGGGAATGGGAGAAAAAACAGCAGGCAGGCTACTAACTTTCTTTTTTAGATCTTTCCACTGCTTGCTTATTATGCTCTTACAGAGTGTTTCAAAGGCTTGTCAAATGGGAAATGTTTGAATATGCAAATAATCATTTAACCACTCTATGCGTTTCCTTGTCCGAGCGCGCAACGGAGACAATTACTTGCAAATAAAATAAGTGAATCGTTGTTTAGGCTACTAATCGTGGGGGAAATGAAACCCATGGTCCAAGATTATAACGACGGAAGTGTGAAACTAAAAAAAACTTTGTGCACTTTTGAAGGTTCATATGTTTTCCAGGCTAACTAATGAATCAAACACGTCCAGGAATTTTAGGAACAATTAGTCGGAAACAATGTCTAAAATAATGTTTATACTACAGGTGCAGTGAGAAAAAAAAATAGATTAAGGCTATTTACTTTCGTTTTATTAGTTGGAAACATTAAAAAGAAGCGCTAAGCATTTATTTCATGTTAATGTATAGGCCTAATTAAATTTGAAATCAGTGTTTTTATTTAAATGTCGCTTTGTGATTTTATTTGAGCCAACTTTGTTTTTTTTTCTATTTTGCTTAATCTTATTTTATTTTCAAAACCTTCTTAATTGAGAAACGTATTGCAGGCCAATTGGATTTGCAATAATGTAAACTAGTACAGAAAAGAAAAACACATTTTTTCATATGCAAAGGCTCGCAGTGACCTGTATGCTTGATCATGTGCGCCTTCTACTGGAAACATACTGCATTTTCTTTCTTTGTTTCTTAATGAGAGACGCAAAGACTTTTCTGATATGCACAAGCACAAACACAGGAGTTTTGCCGCGCTCTAATCTTAAAGAATAGTTAAAATGAGGATAATCAATTATGACGACTAAGGAGACATGCGTGAATATTTAAAAGTAGACTACTTGACAAAGTTTGATGGCGCGTCATTGATCCGTCAAAGCTTGAAATTTGGCAACTTACTCTTAATTCAGCTTAATCTTTATTATTTTAAGTTTATTCTTCTAAAATCTGCATCGTTTATCGCATGGTGTGATACTGGTGTAACCATTTGGGTATTTGTGTTAAAAACAAATCATCAGAAAACGTCCCACTTCGCCTGTGTTCACATTAATTAGCAAAACAATAATTAAAATAAATTGCGCGTTGACTTCCAGAGGTTTTCGGCTGCAAAAAAAAAAATCTGTTTTCCCGTAAATTACGAACATCAATTAGGAATAAGTAAAACAAAAACAGTAATATTAAAATGACAAATCTTAAATGAATAAAAAAAATGAATATGCTATTTATAATGCCTTTATACGCGTGCTCGTGTCAACATGAAAAATTAAAAACTAACAACAGAAGCGTCCACAGCACTTCACAAATTATACGACAGCGTTTTCGTTCTTACTTTAAGTTTTTATTATTATAATCAGGTTTAATACGGCTTGTTATTTGATTTTATTAAAGAAAAAAAGCATGGCGCAGTTTGCATTAATAGATTACAAAGAAGCATAAAGAAAATCACTTGTGAGATATCATGTTGTTACATTTATGAAGGTTGTATCATTAAATTGTTTAGCTGAGAATGCTTAAACCAACTCATGTAATCAATGAAACGAACCCTGTCTTGAAAATGAGATTTCTATTAAAAACACACACACAAATACTGCACTTGGATTTGTGTTTTTATTGTGAACATCAAGTTTTCACATGATTTCTGAATGTGTCAGCTTTGCCTGTTGACACAGTTAGAATCGGAAAATACCGTGTCTGAGTCTCTGAGAGTGTGGTGTGCTCAATCCCACCCGTTCTCTTGGTCTATCAGCTATAAGTGCCAAAACATTTGTCACTTGAGTTATTATTTCAGGTGTGCTAATGGGCTCAGGGCCACGAGAGAGGAGGAGGAGAAGGTGGGAGAGAGAGAAAGAGAGAGAGAGAGAGGTTTGATTAGTGTGATTTCATTTGACCGGAGCCTATAGCCACAGGCTGGCAGAGCCCAGAGGTGAAAAGAGTAGGCCGCTGCCCTCGATGAGAGATAGCGAGAAGGGGAGAAAGAGAACGACAGAGGGTCTGTGACGCCTAAGCCAATCACAAAGTGCAGGGATGAGTCTCACACCTCCGGAGGAGGCTGTGAATTGATCAGCACCTTTGAGAGAAAGAGAGAAGAGGGGGAGAAGTGGAGGGGTGGCGGCAGAAGAGTGCTTTTGCGGAGGACGTGTGAAGACCCATATATTCGTGCAAGGACACAGAGAGAGAGAGCCAGGGCTGGACCCACACACTAATGAGTACACACCACACTAGCGTCACGTCTGCATCTTTACGTTCAGAATTAGGGCACTTATTTGCATGTACTGGATAATGCCAACTAAGATGGACTATAAATCCGGTAACCTAAAAATAAGTTATATTTGTCAAAAATTAAAGGTTAAACCAACACAAGGGTCGTCTGAGATTGAAATAGCTCTTCAAAACCTTGTTTGCTGAGTACATCTACATACATTGAAACAATGTCGACTGCGTTGATATTGCAAAGCATTTTATTGGAGCAAAATTTGGACACGAGATGAGTTATCAATATATTTTTTTTGTCTGTTTATATTCATTTGAATCATGTCTATCTGATAAATGAAGTTGAGTACACTGGCATATTGATGATCTCAATGCTAACTGACAGAATAAAAGCCAGACAACTGATTTTGGTAATAAAATAAAATGTACTACTGCATTTTATTTGATCAAAATTTAGACACGCCCATTAGTGCAAGATGAGTCATCAATATATTTTTGGTATATGTTTTTAAATATATTATGTATTTTTGCTAAATTAAGGTAAATAAAGTATACTATTATCTCACTTCTAACAGAAATGGAATAAAAGACCTAATGTTGTTTAAAAATAGATTCAATATGAAATGTACTACTACAGTTTCATACAGTGAGTGATTTTTGTTGCTTTTTATGTACAGCACCTTGGTCAACCAAGGTTGTTTTAAAGGTGCTTTATTAATTAACTGAATTGAATTGAATACTACGATAAGGTTGATTGAGTATTAAAGGAGCAGTTCACTTTTTAAAAAAAAAAATTTTGCTGATAATTTACTCACCCCCATGTCATCCAAGATGTCCATGTCTTTCTTTCTTCAGTCGAAAAGAAATGAAGGTTTTTGATGAAAACATTCCAGGATTTTCTCCATATAATGGACTTCATTGGGAACCAAACGGTTCAAGGTCCAAATGAGAGTTTCAGTGCAGCTTCAAAGGGCTTTAAACAACACTAGTCGATGAATACGGGTTTTATCTAGCGAAACGATTGCTAATTTAAAAAATAAATAAAAAAGTTTAAGTTTTATAAGCAAAAATGCTCACCCTGCTCTGTTCTGTGATGAGCGTTCGTGACACTCCTGTCAAAATGAAAAAGTCTTTAAAAAGAAAAGTCATTATTCATCGTCTGGTGTTGTTTAAAGCCCTTTGAAGCTGAAACTCTCATTTGGACCTTGAACCGTTTGGTTCCCATTGAAGTCCACTATATGGAGAAAATCCTGGAATGTTTTCATCAAAAACCTTCATTTCTTTTCGACTGAAGAAAGAAAGACGTGGATATCTTGGATGACATGGGGGCGAGTAAATTATCAGCAAACGTTTTTTTTTTTAAATGTGAACTACTCCTTTAGGGGAGGGACATCTGGAGAGCTTTGGACACGCCCATTAGTGCAAGATGAGTCATCAATATTTTTTGTTTGTGTTTATTTTTTATTACGTCTATATGCCAATTTACAAAGTGCACTAGCAAATAAATGATCTCAATGACAAGGAAAGCACAAAAAACCCAATTTAAAAAAAAAAAAGTTCACAAATGACTATTTCATTTTAATAGTTAAACAAGTTTGATTGATGGCCAAGCTCAAGTTTGAGTTGTTTTTTTATAAGTGAAACAGAAGAGCTCACCTGTGGATCAATATGAGGGAAAAAAGGGTAGCCTTCAAGTCAACCACACACTCAATCAAGCAAATATTTCTGGAGTTGGTCATTAGCTCTTTGAAGCACTGGAGTCCCCCGGCTAAACTTCATAGCCGTGCGGTGTAAAGGAGGTTGGTGCGCTCGGGTCCCCGGGGGCCACACTCTTGCCCTGGGGTAGGCCACAATCGCTGAGGCTTCTGACCCAAACACTCCACACTTTGATTGTAGACGCTCTCGATTAACAATAGACTGAATGGGCTCTGACGCCGTGGGTCTCGCCGAGTCCCTAATGGAAACTTAAACCAGAGAAAGAGAGAGAGGCTCCAAGGCGATACAAGCTGCAAACATTAGCTTGATCATAGCTGGTCGTGTGCTGATCTGGAGATTTACAGTTTATCAAAAAATATACCAACATAAACATCAAAAATTGTGTAACGAATTGACATCACAAAACAAAACGGGTTCACCAGAGAAGGAATTTTCCGTTCCAAGGTGAGCCGCTCGTGCCACGGGACCGCAGGACTGCGTTCGTGAACAAATGGTGTGGGAACAGGAGCGCTGCGCCGGGCCACAGGGAATGTGCTTTACACTGAGAGTGAAGTTTACACCACTGTCACATGCAGCACCCCGTTAAATGAGTTTACAGCTCCATTCTACAAAAACAACATCAGTCGAGGTGATAACTACAACATGGTAATGCCACAACACCCTTTAAACATATACAGGAAACTGACAGCTGAGAATTGATGTTATAGCAAGACCTTAAAGATTTACACTACCGTTCAAAAGTTTGGAGTCGGTGAGATTTGTAATGATTTTGAAAGTGTGTTATGCTAACACAGGCTGTAATGATTTGAACAAGAGTTAAAAACAGTAATATTGTGAAATAGGATTCCAATTTAAAATAACTTTCTGTTGTAATATTTTTACAAATGTAATTTATTCCTGTGATGGAAAGCTGAATTTTTAGCATCATTACTCCAGTCTTCAGTGTCACATGATTCTGTTTGCTGCTTGATATTTGGAGGACACTTATTCATTTTCTCAGGATTCTTTCGATTCAAAAGAACAGCATTTATTTGTTATTTATTTTGTAACGTTATACATGTCTTTACTGTCATCATGTAAAAAATAATAAAATACCACATATTAGGTATGCTACCAGTCAGAAGTGTAAACAAACTTGACTGAATTTATGTTTCGCATCATCTATATATATAAATTAGTGTTGTGCAACGATTAATCACAATTAATCATTTCCAAAATAAAGTTTGTGTTTACATAATATGTGTGTGTGTACTGTGTATAATTATTTTGAATATATAAATACACATATATGCATGTATATATTTAAGAAATATTTGCATGTATACACTGAATATATATTTATACATTATAAATATTTTATATATAAACAACACATTTTATTTAAATATGTACAGTACATGCATGCATATGTATTTATATATACAAAATCATTATACACAGCACACATATATTATGTAAACAAATACTTTTACTTTGGATGCGATTAATTGTTGCCCAGATATATATATAAAATATTTCTATTTATATATAATATAGATTATGTATTCATATATATATATATATATATATATATATATATATATACAGTATTTACGTGCAAATCATTTTTAAATATATACATGCATGCATATGTATTTATATATACAAAATAATTATACACAGCACACACAAATATATTACGTAAAAACAGTTTTATTTTGGATGCGATTAATTGCAATTAATCTTTGCACAACCTTATATGTATATGTATATATATATATATATATATATATATATATATATATATATATATATATATATATATATATATATATAATTACGAAACTTTAATTTTACTTGCAGCTAAAAAAAACTTAAAAACTTTAAAAAAAAATTAAAACCAAATTAAATGAATGAGATGGATCAGAAAATGAAAGAAAAGCTAGTGTCCAGCATGTTGACTCCATCCCATTAAGTTGGTTGAGAGAATGTCCAGCAGAGGCACTAGCACAAAAAAAAGCAAAATTATAATTTTTTACTTTTTTTTTTTGTTAATAATTCTGAGACTTCCAATTGCGTTATTTCATCAGTTTTGAATAAAAACTTTACTATTACTCTAAAATGTTGGAAATAGTAATAATAAACAATGAGTATTTCTGTCCAAACTTTTGACCGGGTAGTGTGTGTGATCTGACATGGCGTAAAGTAATCTGGAGAGAACGCTGGACCACTTTATAACAAAACTCCAGTTCAGGTGCAGGCCACCGGTCCATGTACAACCCAATTTAATTATTGATTTTCGGAGAAAGTGGCATCAGTTACCTCAGTAGTTACCTAAGCCTGCCCGTTAAGCAGAATAAAAGGAAGGTCAGGGCATGTGGAGGTCATCTGCTTTACTGGGGAACCGAAATTAGGGATAACTCTGCCATTACCAGAGGTTTAAGTCTTTCAAAGTCACCATGAAATCAAATTTGACAATGGAATTTTGCTGTATTTATTATAAATGATTTATCTGTGCACCTTATTATTTATTTTGTGCCCTTGAAAATATTTAATCAAAAATGACAATTTACAGTATCTCTGACAAACTTTTCTCCACTGATGATGTGTTTATTGGCGTGAGGGCGGGGCAACCTGTCACTCACGTGACATCACATCAAAAGCAAACCAAAACCATCCAATCAATAACAGATGAACAAAATCAAGTCCCGTCCTACATTTGTTCTTGTTCGAGAAGCAGTTTCACTCGGATATATGTCACAATATGGAATTAAAGACTATCGCAACTTTGTTTTATTAAAAAAAAATGACTCAGCGGAACATGCAAAAACAACGAAAAGAGTCATTTGTGAGTTTCGGTTCTATCAAAACACTGCACTTGATCTGTTGGACCAATAGCGTGAGTTTGAGGCAGGACTGTCGGTTTCACTTTATTTCTACATGTTAACTGCATTAGTAGACCGTTATTTGTTAGGTGTAGGGTTCGGGTTCGGGTTCGGGTTAGTAGAATAAGTTGACATATAGTTGCAAAGTTACTTTATGTACACTGTAAAAAAAAAACTAAAAAAAACATATTTTTTATGGAATAATGCTGGCAACTTTGGTTGCCATATCAATTCTGTAAAAAATATATTAAAACACCCAACACATTAATCACCTTTACAGTAATAAACCGTATTTCATTTTCTGAAATCTGTTGATATACCAACTGTTTAAAATATTGATTTCTGTTTTGTACCACTGTAATACACTAACAACCATCAATCATCAGATTAATACATATATAAAGAAGCTGCATAGCGTCCTTCACACAAACATTAAACACCATCATGGTAACACACGAGAAATTTAAAAATACAATAAACATTAATTGAACAACATTAAATGTAACATAAAACCCTAATATCTACATAACTGATTCGAAAAATACAAGAAAATTATGAGGAAACATAGTTATTTCAACAAAAATGTGAAGTGTGACGCACGGAATTGTGGGAATGTCAATTTACGTTTTTTTCACTGTAAATTATACAATGAGTTGTTCTTTTTCACTTTCAAAAACTGTAAATTGAACTGTATTTTACAGTAAATTTAATTTACACAGTTATTTACCGTATAGTACGGAAACTTTCTGTTAACCAATTAACAGTTTTGCAGCATTTTTACAGTCTTTCACTGTTAAAATTACAATTCTTTTTTACAGCGTAGAATGTCTGTCGAGGAGCTTCAAAATGAAGTGTTAGCAAGTAGACAGTCTACTAATGAGATCACATGTAGGTGAAAAAGTTACTTATAGTTAGAAGAACAATCAAAGATGGAGAGACTGTTTGGAAACCGGCAGAAAAACACACTTTGCCTTGAAATGATTGAATTTGTCACCTGCTATTTCATAAAAAAATATATGAAATGTTGTATATCTATTTTACAAGCATATCTCAGCAAAGACCTAAGGTGTTCCTCCGACAGAAACTGCATCTTCCGTCGTTTCATTTGCCGCTTCTTTCATCTAAACACCTGGCCGGGGCGAATTACTTTGCGCTGGCGTCCTTGTGTCTTACTAATTGAACTGTAAACCCGTGTGCAGATCCATTCATTTTCCCCCACGGCTCCCAGCGGCTGATTTATCTCCACTGATGGCGGCGTGCATCAGCTAAAAGCAATCCTGTAAATCACAGGCCTCTCCTTCGCCCGCTTTCATCACTTCATTAATTTAAGATATCATTACGGCCGCTGGTGACATAACTCTGAACAATGGTACACGCTTAAGATATTAATCTGCACGCTGCAACAAAGAGCCTCTCTGTCTCTGGCTGGTTTAGCCACTGCTTATTTTACGCCGCTGATTTACATTGGGTCGGTAAGCCGTGCTGATTTGGCTTCTGTCACTGAAAGATAACAAGCTGTCAGAGTTTTACACCCTTATAGTGATTGTGTTGCTTTCACAAGAAGGCTGTGTCCCTCATCTGTTGACATGGAGATGATATTTTCTTTATTAAAAAGGTATGTGCAGAGACTACGCAGTTTTTGAGGTTAATAAAAACATTACAAAACACACATTACTAAATAATCGGAACTTTTACGGTAAAAATGCCACTGAGCAAAACTGTTAATTGGTTTAAGTTTCCATACAATATACGGTAAATAACTGATAGATCTCATAGTACATTCAATGTAATTTTACTGTAAAATACCGTTAAATTTACAGTTTTTGAAACTAATTTACAGTGAAAAACCGTAAATTGACCTTCCCACAATTTCCTGTGTGACACTTCACATTTTATGTATTTTTGTTGTGTTTTTTTTTTTCTAATCAGTTATGCACATTAGGGTTTTATGTTACATTTAATGTTGTTAAATTAATGTTTTTGCATTTTTTTTTAAATTTCATGTGTGTTACCATGATGGTGTTTGTGTGAATGACACTACAGCTTCTTTATATAAGTATGAAACTTCTTATGGTAAAGCTGCTTGTGATAAGCTTTGATTGATCATGTGACTCATCACCGCTGTGATTGGTGGATGTCAGTGTATTACAATGGTACAAAACAGATATCAATATTTCAATAGGTTGGAAAATTAACATTATATCAGATATTGAAATATAGTTCATTACTGTAAACTTTAAGTTAAGTCTGTAAAACCAGTAACATTGCTTCCGTATTTTTTTACGGATTTTTTTAACCGTAAAAATGATTTTTGTTTTATTTGTTTTATTAATCAAAATGATGTTTTATTTTTTACAGTGAAGGTAGGTTGTTATATTGTCATGAACTGATGTGCCTCATTACATTTTATGAAAGTGTTAGAAAATGTGTTTAAATGTCTATGTACTGTAGTTTTTGTTATTAATCTTAATTGTTTGGTTTATACAGTTGTGATTATTGAGTACTGCAAGTTAAATTGAATGAAGAAAAAAAGAAATGTTGACTTGACAAGTAATATATTTCAAATGTTTTTTTTTTTTTAGTTAACGGTAGTAAACCTGATTTTACCATTGCGTAAAATAAAATACAGTCTCCATTGTGCTCTCGGTTATGTCCCTATAGTGATGCCGTTCAATATGGCGTAACCATAACCACCCGTTGATCTTTACCATCGGAGACAGTGTTCATAAACACACCCCAGCAGTCTCTCAGAGTTTGAGCCTGTGACAACAAAAATACACATTTGAAGTCATTTCGAAAATTTGGGGCTCCTACCAAAATAGCGGGGGGAGTTCAAAATCACAGGACGGAGCATAAACATTTTAGAGACTGACCCCTGACCCTTCGGTGTTGGCGTAATTCCTGGCGTGGGTGGGGGCCCTGGAGCCGCAGTGAGGTCCGTTTCTGTCTCCAGGAGCAGGAGTTCCCAGACCAGCATCCCCTGCAACACGAGATCCCATGATAAAGACTCGTACCTGCGTTTACGGCACAGTAAAACTACTCTCTTGTTGTTCTGTCACTTTACAGCACCATAATTACCCTTGAACAACACATGGTTTTCATTTGTTTCTCCAGTGACAATAAAAGCAGAACGACGGGCTTTAGGCAGAAGATGGCTATGTGCATAGTTATGTGCATTAAATATACAATACGCTATATCATTAAAAGAAAAACTAAATAACCATAATGCGAATTTAATATGATAATATTAATAAATGAGAATTCGTGTTTATTGTTTACATAGAGGTAAGTGCAGAGCTGCATTGCAAATGAATTAGATTTATTTTTTTTAATTAAAAACTGGCATGCATATATTTAAGTGCAATATATATATTTTTTTTTTCAGCAATGATGCATTGAGCTCTATTTACAAATGCAGCCTTAACAAGCCTGTGTATTTTATTTATTTGCAAATTATTAATGTAATGTTTTTTTGTACATTTCTTAAGAAACGTAAGATTAAAATGTAAAAAAAAAAAAAAATCTAATAATTTACATTATACGGATCTTTATCACTTTAGTTAAGGGTCCAATTCTCACTGTTAAATAGTTGTTCATAATCATGGATATTACTAGGATATTGGCTGTACGTATAAAGCACATATTAATGCCTTATTTTGCATGTCTATATTCTACATCTCTTAATCTTACCCACTACCAAAACAACTACCTTACTAACTATTAATAAGCTGTAATTGTGAGTTTATTGAGTCAAAAGTCTTAGTTAATAGTTCTAATCTAAAATGTGACCAAATTTTTGTTTGCTATTGAATTTCAAACTTACAGCAATGAGCTAATTGTAATATCTGCACACCAAAATGTAATCAGTCTTCTCTTTGCATACTGAATTGGAATTGGTCTTTATTTCTGGTGTCTTTTTAGGCATCTGTATCTGCAAAGAGGAGATGTGCTGAAAAAATGCTCAATTGTCATGGCAATAAAAGCAAAAAAAAATATGAATGGTCCTAAAAATATTTATTTCGTTTTATATTGGCATGAAATATGACCCCCAGACATATTCATGACGAAGTTTCTTGCCAGGACGTTTTTAAAAACTTGGCTCTCACAAGCATGACGAAAGACAAAACAAGTGTAAATATATGGAGATCAAGAAGTACAGGTCAATGGAGTATTTGCTTGGGTTACTCCTTTATCATTCATTTCTAACTTCAGCTCCTGATAAGGGACACGTACGCTAGCAGGCCACCTTAACATGTTTACAACATTGTGTCTGAGCCTCATTAAGCCACATTTAGTTGAGTAGGCTGGGTAACTGCCAAAAGCACTCCAGACCCAACTCTCTCCACAACGGCCTGGCTAACAAACCCCAGAAAGACACTATGTAAACACTTTCCTCCAGTGCTCTCCAGAATCAAATGGTTTGAACTATTTGAGCAATGCTCTCTTAATGGTTTAATACGCCAGACAACTAAGCCTGGACACTGTGTTTAGGAACAGCTGTCCTCAAACAGAACTGGGGGGAAATCCGCGCTGGCAGATGTCATGTTGCTCTAAAGCCCGCTACAAAATAAGGATATAACTATATATTAAAGTTTCGACGGCGTGAGAAGTTCAAATCTAAGAGTCTGACTTTGATCAAGTGACAATCTGAATATCATGCCACTCAACGTCTATGGTTTCCACAAAATAAAGGCTCTTATATACTAAAGCCAAAGTTATTTTCGTTCTCCACTGAGAGGTGAAAAGTAGTTCGAAAGACATGTGCAGCTAGCAAACATCCTGACGCTGTATATATATGGAAATATATAAACAAAAATGACAACGTTGAGAACGCATCTGATGATGGCGATGTGGATTTGTTTGCTTGAGCTCAAGTCAAACTACATGTCTAACAGACTGAACAGAAAAAAAAAATCATTTCCGCGTCGAACAAGCCAACATATTGGGCCCTATTTTAACGATCTGAAACGCAATCATGCGCGAAACGCAAGTGACTTTGTGGGCGTTTCTTGGGCGCTGTTGCTATTTTACCAGCGGGATAAATTACTCTTGCACCCGACAATTTAAAAGGGGTCGGTCTGAAGTAGCTTCATTATTCATAGGTGTGGATTGGGCGTAACGTGAAATGAACCAATCAGAGCGTCATCCAACATACACTTTAAGAGCAGGTGCGCATGTTGCACGGCGGATTGTTATTATAATGGCGGATTTACCAGGAGCGTTCACAGCCGAGGAGACCGACGTTTTTGTCAGGGTAGTGGACGACAGAGAAGTGACGTTGAATGGGGATGGGAGTTTTTAAAAAAAAAAAATAAATTCTGTTTTTTGACGGACAAACTAATTTGTCAGATGTCCTTATATACGAGCCCGGTGTCATCCCAAGGCGTCGTATAGATGACGCTTTTGAAATTGGGTCTACATCCGGCGCACATGGCACCCTTTAGCGTCAGAAGGCGCCTCCTAGTGGTCAACCCCTAAAACTACCCCAGACCTAAACCGAAGCGTCTCATATTGACGCTAAAGGGTGCCATGTGCGTCAGATTTAGACGCAATTTCAAAAGTGTCACCTATATGACGCCCTAGGATGAGAATGCGTTGTATATACATTTATGTCTGGGCAAACAGGTGTGATCCATCATTACAACAATTAGCCTGAACAATGTGGGTAAATGTGTAAGCTAGATTTTTTTTTTACACCTTCATGGATACCACAATGATTTCCCTCATGTGTTAATATTTTTCCTTGTTATAATGTATGATTTGTAAAAATAAAAACTGCTGCATCTGTTTAGATGAGAGAATCAGTGTATGCGCTTTGTGCACCACTACATTATGGCCAAGCATGCGCGCTTAAAATAGCATTATGAATAGCGCGCAACGACCCACTGACTTTAGACTAGTTTTTTTTTTTTCTGGTCGTGGCGGAATGGTTTTCTGGAACTGCAAAATAGCACTAGGGAATATTTGCGCCGAAACACACCTCCATTTTGCGCCGACCCACCCAGGGAGCCCAAGTTCATTCGCTAGTTTACCGATGTGCGTCTGTGCAGGGAAAAGCCCGAAATAGGTCATTTGCACCAGGTGCAAGATAGTGCCCATTACATTATTGCCACGAACCAATGGTAGTTTGGCGTTTACTAGCTGGTTTGAACACCCAAAGCGAACTTCGTTTGGTTTAAAATGATTTAATTTTTCAATTTCATCAGTATGCCAGGCCTTAAACCTTTTTTTTTTTTTTTCTTTTTTTTTGTTAGCGGTGCTCTTATATCCCCCCCGTGGGGCCTGTAGACCCATGAGCGGGAGTGAATAAAGGAGCAGAGGGGAAGATTCATTAACAGCACTCCATTAAATGTTTGGGGAGGACTGAGCCTAAAGGACCGGGGTCACAAAATGGGAGAGGGGCACTTTTGGATGCTCTCGACTAAAACTTAACCATGTCTATTTGGGCTCTACAAAGGCCATTTTAGGGAAAGCTGGACTCTGACTCCACGACTTCAGATTAGGTGGAGTGATAGGATTAGTCCTTAATGACTCGGACTTTGAAGACAAAGAGAGCCTCTGCAAAGAGGCTTAGATATGGAAGAATTAACAGAGCTCCGCCAGCGCCCTCCGCTCTCTCTCTCTCTCTTTCTCATCCTTTCTCTTCTCCTGACTCTCTGTTTGCTCTGCAGTGCAGGTAGAGGTCATAGAGGGCACAGGGTGACTGCACAAAGCAGTGGTCTGTTTCAAAGCAGCTGTGAGCATGTCCACTAAATACTACACACTAAAGCTCCAGAAACATTTACAGATGGGCCTGCGCTAATAAATGCAAGCAGCCCAACTCCACTGCATGCCTCAAATGTTGCACTGTGAAAGTCATGCCCTTTAAATACAAGTATTTGGACTCCACGAAAGGATGTTTGTTGGTTTTGAACGAAATAGAACATAGATAATTGGTTGTCAGACTTTATAGTCAATCATGTCGATAGTTAATGTGATTCTCTACGCAAAGTGAATGCGTATATCCACTAAAAATAACACCAGTTGATTAAAAGGCACTGGAAAAAGTTTGTTTGCAGATGCACTTGGTTGATATTTTAATGCAATGGGTATTCATCATCTTTTGGGGGCACTGTAAACACACACATGTAGAAGTTCAGCATGATCCCAACTAACACAGTCTCATCCCATGTCGTCATATAACTGACGTCTTGGGACGTCTTCTGACCACACGTCAACATCCGGGCCGTCATACAACTGACGCTTTACCTTTCACGTCAGTTAGGTGACGGGGTAGGTTTAGGTCTGGGGTAGGGTTAGGATCCGATAACTTCATCTAACCGACGTTTAAGGGTACCCTAAAAAGGCGGATGTTGACGTATGGTCGAAAGACGTCCCAAGACGACTTAACAGTTGTATATACTTTCTGTATTGCTCCAGATTGTTATGTTGAGCAGACCCACAAGGGAATCCGTATTCGCTGAAAGATTTCCAGAGAATCAAGATATCCATCTTTCATAAAGTTCTACAAAATATTTGAAGAGTTCAGATGCAAAAGCCTCTAAGTGCCATTTTAAATTTTCTTCTAGAATGATTATTTTTATCAAGCTTGTATATTTAAGTTCAGTGATTTCACTTAAATGGCATTGTTATTTAAGTGAAATTACTGAACTTAAATATACAAGTTTGATAAAAATCATCATTCAAGAAGAAAATTTCAAATGGCATTTAGAGGCTTTTGCATCTGAACTCTTCATTTTATAATGAAACTATATCTTTGCCTAATTTAATCGTGCTTTCTCTCCTCGTAAATGCCACGTCTTGTTTCTAAAAATGTCTAACTTTACACTGATAGTAGAAAAAAAAGGAAAAATGAAGTATCCTTAAAATCAAGGAAAAAAACTAGTTAAGAAGCACAATTGCATAAAATGTGACTTATTCTCGTCGATTTTAATGTGTAGTTTGTCTTCATGCATGAGCAGTTGCTTTTTTTTTCATTTAGTTTAAGCATAAGAAATCAATCACGATTTGTTGTGCAGATTTACTTCAGGTAAATTTATCTTGTTTTAAGGATATTTAGATTGTTGTAGTTGGAAAACAAGACAAACAGTCAATCAGAAAAAGATTTTATGCAGCGTGTGTTGTGCTCTCATGCAGCTCATTTAACAAATTGTGTCTGTTTAAATCTATTCCGCAGAACTGAGCAGATTTTCCACCCCAAACGGCAGTCGACGCCGTCATTGTGATTGTGATTTATCCTAGGGAAGGTGCGAGTGTATCTTATGATAGTGTGCCTCTTCATTATTTCATTTCATCTGACTATAGCCAAGATTAGTTATCGATTACTGAGCTTTTAAATTATTCTAAAGCAAAAGCCAAATGGCGGTCATTATGGATCCACTATTGACATGCACAGTATTTCATTCCATTTTCATGGCCATGAAGCCATCAAGTAGAAATGATCAAATAATAAGATGGATGATTGTTTTATGACTTCTGCAGACTGTCATTAGCTTTTGCGTTCACGGAAGTAAATCACGAATGCAGTAAACGTCTCCCATTTCGAGCTGTTGTTTGTGTTTGAGCATTCTTGTGGAACTTTTTTTTGCTCAAGATAACCGAATTTGTCGTTGTTTTCAGTGTTTTTTTTGCAAAAAATCATCACAAAAACTCCCAATTAAACTACATGGCAGGCATATATAACACTTTGAGCCAGAAAGCGGCATGCGCGCTTATCAGATTGGTTTTGCCTGCTTAATAGGGCAAAAGGCAGCAGGGCTGGGTCAACACTGAGGGTTTAGTACCCAAAGTGGCAGAGAGCCTCGGGTGAGTTTATCAAAGTGTAAAATGCTTAAACCAGCAGGGCAACACAATCCTTGGTGCTTAGCGTATAAATCACCATATATTCTTATGTACAGAGCTGCAGCTAAGCCTTGTTATGAGTAAATACATCCGCTGGCAGTGATTGTATCAGGGTCCATGGGAGAATTAGACAGCAAAAGAAAGTGTGTGTGTGTAAAACAAACCTCTTAGAAGAACCAAGCAGAGATCTGGAGAGCTAAAGCACTTGAATACAATGCCTCCAAATGATTTGTCAAAACAGATTTTTTTGTTAAGAGCACAAAGTTAAGTTTTAATTATTTTTTTCTAAACCAAATAAAAGGATTCCAGAAGGTCCGTAAAAAAAAAACGTCAGCGGAAAGTACGCCCAACAGAACTTTTTAATGAAACACGCAAAACATTATGCAAACCCTTTTATCGAACAACACGCGAAACCACAAAAGCTGCGAGTTTTCGTCTCGCAACTGAGTTAGTTGATGTGTTCAGTTGCATCTATCTCCCATAAACGAGACCGAGGGGGGAAAAAAAGAGAAAAGTTTCATATTTCTTTAAACCTCAAAAAGTGTTGGCAAACACGAGAGAGGAAAAGTTGGCCTTAATTCCATCTCACGCTGAAGACTTTGCATTTTAACTTAGTGGGCTCAGTTGGCTGAGGTCCTCTCGCCCGTAAATTGGATATTAGAGGGCGATATAAAAGAGGCTATGTGTGCGCTCCTAGCAGGGAATTATTGCATCCAATATCCCATCCGCCTGTGCAGATCCTCATCTAATAAAGGCACAACTATATTGGTCTTCAACTTTATGAAGCTCCATAGTAACACGCATACAATGGGATTTGCCCGGGTCTCTCAAGCAGGGTTTAGGACAATGCAGATATCATTGCATTCCTCTGCTCTTTAAAGCCCTCCGCTCCCAATTTAAATACAAGCATCCAAACAGTTCAGTGGCATTCTGTGGATCCGGCTCTATGAAGAGCTCAAATGTTTTGGAGCGGCGTCCTCAATCTTGGTATTTTTTGCATTGGAAGGGCTTGAGTGGCCCCCTCTGTCCCAGACCCTGACCCAGCCCCCACCCTCGGTAATCCTAAAAAGGGGACACAGCAGCAGAGAGTGTGAAATTAAATACATTACAGCATTAGGGATTAAAGTGTTTTATGGGCAGTTGCTCATCCACATCAGACTTTAGCTTTTTTAAACCCTAACATTTGATCTGGGTTAGGAACCAATGGCTGAGAAAGGAGTTGGACTGTTTGTAGGACCCACAAAAAGAGGGAGAGAGAGAGAGCTGCTATAGAGAGTGTGTGAATCTGTGTAAAAGAGAAGCCATGCGCACTCCTGGGAAGAGAGTATTTACGGCTGATCCTGTTGCTGGTGGAAAAAAAGCAAACTGACAAAATCTCCAGCAGGAGGCCGGCCTCGGTTAAGCTGCTCTGCTTTTCATAAGTGTGTGTGTAACCGAGGGGTTTCCTTGCCACTGTTGAAGAGGAGATGAAAAAGAAATGTAGAATGTTATGCAAATATTATTCAATTTAGCCATTCGTTCAGTTATCAATTTAGATGATATCTGGCTATATAAATAAATCCTAAGGTTTAAAGTACACCTTATCACAGTTTCAGATGAAATTTACCAAAAATTACAATTCTGTCCACATGATTTTGAGTCGACATACTCAAAAAATATATTTTCATGATTTGTAATCACGACATTTTTTTTCTTTTGTCAAATCAACTTAAATAATTGATGTAGTTCATATAACTAATATTTTGAGTTTCTGATGATTAAATCAATCTCCTTCATTGTATTAACTCAATTGTTCCATTTCAATGAACTTCAAATTTTAAGGCAACCAGGTTACTTCATTTTTTTAAAGTTAAACAAACAATATGTTTTACAGTACGCTTATAGCATACATACAACATGCTTATAATGTAATATACAGTTGGGAATGCTACATGCGGCAACCATCGTCCCATTCGTGTAATGAGAAGCATATGCAGAATTGAGAGTTTATATTGTGCAATTCTTACTTTTTACCTCAGAATTGAGATAGAAACTTGCAATTGCGAGTCAAAAAGTCTGAATCTGCAGACATAAACTCACAACTGCGAGAAAAAAGTCAGAATTGTGAGATAAAAATGTTGTAAAAATTATGTAATGCTGTGTGTCCCCTATGAACGGCATATGTGTATATTATGTAGACCTATTGCCTACATGAAATTAATGCTTTAATCGCAGGTTTCATCAGTCCAGTCTGTGGCTTACAACCATAAATGCCTTTTTCAAAGACATTATTTTTTGCATTCAGATCCTGACATCCAAAGGCACAAAACTTCCTCTTTTATTCCATGGATTTTGCCCATTTTCCTCCACTAGTTAGTCTTTCTGCCACCACAATGCGCAGTGATGTAACGGTGACGTCTGATCCCAAATGGCAAAGTAGTTGTAGAAGTAATATGCTCATTTTGATTTATAATCACAAAAAATGTATAGAAATTATGCAGCCCTTGCAGATTAAAAAAAAACCACAATTTTTATCAGAAAAAAATTAATTCGATTTTAGGTCTAGTCATATAAACAATCCTGAAATACCAAGTTTGAAATTTCGACTGAGGACTGAGAGCTGTCGCCGCATATTTTCAGCAAACTAATCTTTGTCTAGATTATTGCTTTTTTCTTCTCAATTCAGGTTTTTGAAATCTAAACACAGTCTCAGTTGACACAAACAGCTATAACACATTTCCTCCTAAGCTCAGCAGTCTCAATGGCCACTTCCTGTTTCCTTGGAGAATGGGCCAAAACGGGAATAGCTATCGATATCCAGCAAACATGTTCCTCTCTTAAACAACCTAATCAGATTACCAGCTATCATTAATCTTCCTCAGGAAAAAGGGGTATTTGTCCTTGTCAGACAACATCATGTTTCACGAAGAAACTAAAACATCTCTTTAGCATTCATACCCTGATTGAGCGATTGCTGGGGTACTTCAACAAACTGTGAGCTGAAACGAACCGTTAGATGTTGTCTAATGCTGAATGGAGACCAGAGGAGAGAAATGACAGCTGTCTTTGAAATCACCGTTTGGGCTTCTAATGAAGCTCCTGGGACTTCATTAATCGGTTTGGTCTCTCTTCAAAAGGTTCAAATAAGAGCCTCATAGAAAGGGTCACGTTGTTTACTTTGATCATCAATATCAATTTACACATCGCATACAGAAGTATCCGTTTACAATTCGAGCTGAAATGCATGAGATCTAAGGTAATGTCATTGTCAGACATTCGCTGTAGACGACACACGGTATCCAGTCCAGGCTTCGCTGTCAGTATTTGATATGAGATGGGAAAGGGTTTTAAAATAGCTAAATGTCACATGCGAGATATCATAACCCTTGAGGGGTACATTAGAAGCGTTTGATTCCACGGATTACAATGCTTATTCAGTGCGCATGGAGGGAAAATATGAGATGGATCTTTAATCTTCCCTCTATGGTCTCCTGCCGTTTGCTGCTGTCTCCGACTGCGGGGTTCGATTTCACCTCCTCCAGAGCAGAGAGCGGTCTCCGTCACCGAAAGACCAGGAGCCAGGGCACACGGGGGCCACCCACTCAAGTAGAAAGGCAATGGGAATCTGTGCAGTGGAGAAGGCTTAGATACCTTACCCTCAGGAGTAATACAGGCCCATGGAAAGGCCTTGGCTGAGATCTGGTTGGATCTGAGCCCAGGCTTGTGGTCCAGAGTAAAGGATGAATGATCCACCAAGAGTCCATGTCGTGTGAACTTAAAACCGTTTCGCTTTCTGTTGCCTGCCGTCTGCTGATGACATACTGTTTTCAGAATTGGATTGTGCACATGCATTTAGTCAGCAGAAAATGCTCAAGGAACCATCCAGGTTTAGTACAGGTAAAGCTTAAGTAGCAATAATGTTGATTTTGACTAGTCCCTCAATTGTATTATTTAAAAAAAGTAGTGTAAGTGCATCATTTTAACTTTTTTATTAAAAAATAAATGTTACAATGAAGTACTTATACAATGGTTTTAATGGAGCCGAATAAAAGTGCGTGCACATAAAGCCACCTCTCAGTGCGAAAGTGAGTTTAAATAGTCAAATACATACAAAATAATTTCAAAATGCCAATCTTAAACACAGTTATGTTTCAAGTGAACATAAGGTTAAAGAAAATGCTTGTGTAACAGTATAATGGGTTTGGGTCTTAAAGTGACAGCAGCCTAATATACATGCTGCCAAATTCTGATATTATATAAAAAATATTTACATGGCAGTTTTTCCCCATGGTATCGATGTAAAAAGTTTGGAAAACCATTAGCTACAGTAAAAAATGTTTTTTTTTTTTTTTTTAAAAAGTTAATGTTAAGCCCTGAATGTAATACACATTTAAATGAATATGTGAATCGGATTGTAATGTTTACGGTTCATATACACAGATTTGGATTGGTTTCCTTCCAATTGATGAATAAATACTGTAGTGGCCCCATTCACTTCCATTAAAAGTATCTCAATGTAACACCGATTGTTTAAAAGAAAAAAAAAAAGTGGAAATACATTTTTGAAGTAGTCAGCATTATGTCAACCGAGTACTAAACCTTGTTCCATAGCACTGTGTTACGTGTAGTAAAAAACAGTCTAGAATACTTTGGTGTCAGGTGGGTGCACTGCCCCAGGGACTTATGGGAGAAAGTGCAAACAAGGTGAGTCCCCGAGGATTAACTTGATTACTAGACCGAACAGGATTACGGCAAGCCAACTCCAACACGTTTTGCTGCTTTCACCTGACGGGGGCATAAACAGTACGCGCATACGTTGCCAAGCACGGCTACAGATTTAAACCCATAAGCAGGTTTCTACAGGTGACAAGTCAATTATTCTCCAATGTAAACATGATTGGGGAGCTGACATCCATCAACAACTGAACATGTCAGCAATGGCAACAAAAAAACAACCCAAGACACACAAACCAAAGTAAAAAAAAAAAAGAAAGAACAGATAAATGAAATATCAACAAACAAGGACCAGGCCCTGGCACTGCCTGCTGGAGAAATCCAAATGAGACTGGATAATGTGGGCCTTCATGGGCTACATCCATGGCATTCCCCTTCACATTGCCATTCTTCCTGTTAGAATTGAAGGATTATGGGAAGGAAGTGCTTTGATTAAACACAATGGGCATCTATCCTCTGTTGATTTGAGGGATTCGGGAGGCAAATCCCCTACAAAACCCGATACAGAGACTGAGAGCGCTGGAGGAGGAGGAGGGGGTGCGGGTTTGAGGTGGGTTAAGATGCTCCTCTGAAATGCACTATAGCTCCTTGAGCCCTCCGTAAACACTCAAACAGAGGCTTCAGATCTCTATTTCTCCCATTCTGACTGCTTAAGCCCAAGTGCCAAGTGAGTAAGTTCTGCAATATCCCATAAAATCTTGTATTGGTTATCACAGATTTGATCATTATCGAGTGGCCATGTGGATATGATTCCGTGTACAAACCCGATCAGGGAGTTTATGAGCTGGTGATTGCTTCGACCTTGTGGTTTCGTGCGAGTACCAAATAATCCAATAACACGACAACAGGGAATGCGGCGTAGCGAGTGCGGCCTGATATCAAAAAGGTGTTGCTCATAAACAGGGTCTGTAAGACATAATGACGGTGTATACAAAGGACGGCTCCATGCAAACAAAACACCTTGTCATTTGCTATCACGTGGCATAAATAAACTCATCAAACGTCAAGAACAGAATGCAATTGTTTACTTCAATTGATTTACACGTTATTAACGTTAGGGGTCAAGGATGATGCTCGTTTTCATTTTCCTATCTATTAATTTACTAAGAAATACATAAAGTGTTTCTCATACATACAACAACATGAATACATAAGCACGTTTTTAATTTCTGAATTAAAAATAAGAAAAAAAGATGACAATTTTTCAAATTTAAACTATATAAATTGATATTTTCAAATATAAAAAATAATAATAATCCACCAAATTAAAGTCATGTAGTGCAACCAATATGTGGATAAATACATAATAAATAATAGGAAATGATCCTGAAAGACCCCAGAAGACCCTATGACCTTTCACCTTTTCGAGTCTGGCTTTTGGCTTGCTTAGTTGGAGACATTTAACATTTAATTTTCAATAATAATATTGATCTGCCAGCATTGACACCATTATGTGAGAACCGAACTGAGCTGAGGATTTTCTCCAGAGCGGCTAGATGAACTAAATTAATCACTTTTTTACAATAAAAATTCACCAAGCTGGACTGTGACGCTATTTTTTTCTAGAAACAAACTTCTTGCATTATTTTCCTGTTATCAATGTAAAGCTGCTTTGAAACAATCGGTATTGTAAAAAGCGCTGTATAAATAAAGCTGACTTGACTTCAAAGTCAACGAGTCTCCAAAAATATCAGATCATTTTTCTTTTTTATGACAAGGTAAGGTTCAGGTTGTTGTTGCACCTCATGGCATGAGTCATTCAATTATTTCTTGAAAAAGCTATACAACCAACCAACGTGATTTCAAAGTGAGTACTTGTCACACATGTTTTAAACTAGAGTTTTTCCTGTCTTTATTTTAGACACTCTTATATGCCATCTTAGTTGCTCTTTTGAAGTTTTCAATTGTGTATCACTCCAACCCAATCCAACCGTGATCCCACATTCAGGAGAAAGGTAGAAAACAGGGTTAAAGTCCAATTATTCCATACTAGTTACCTCATGTCCTCATTAAAGAGTTTTTTTTTTCACCTCGGTTTTAGGTTACAATCTTTGCAAATAGTGACCTAGGTCCTGCCTTGTCAAGCCCCCTTATCCCAAATGAATCATGAGGTCTTGTAAACAGTGCAGTGATCCAGTTTCTTGAGGGAGTCGGGCTGTAAGGAAAAAAAAAAAAAGGTCTGGGGATTTGCAATGGATTTACACATATACAGTTTCAGCTAAGTTCCCCAAGGTCGGCCTGCGAGACCTTCACCCGTCAGTGCCTTAAACAAGGCGTTTACCACCCAGTCTCTTCCTGGCCATACCACATATGGAGGGGGGAGTCCCACACATCAAACGCGTGTTCTCATTTAAATTCTTCTGTGCGGGCTGTGGGATTTCATTTAATGAGCTGAGAAGCGCTGTTAGACAGCTGACTCCGGAGTTGCCCCGCTGAAGGAGACATGGGCAGACGTCTCTCACCTCTGAAGCCGACCCGACCGAACGTACAGGGTGCGTTTCCCGTACAATGACATGACTCGCTGCTTAACTGCAATAGTACGATGCATCGAAACCGTATAACTCCGTATAACCGTATAAAGTAATAACTCATTTGAATGAATCTGCTTGAGCGCAGAAGAAACTTGACAAACTAAAAGACGTAAATGACATTTGTTTGTATTTGAAATAAATGATATAGATTGTACTGAATGTCACCTTGCCGATTTTGCTCAATATAAGGACTTAATAAAGGGATAGTTCACCTTGAAATTAATTTTTGATGTGTTTTAGCTTACCTCAAGGGCATCCGAGATGTAGTTTCAATTTACACATCGCAAAACCATTTTTAGGTTTATCAGTCACATAATGCAGGCCTATGGTCACCACCTCAAAGAGCATGCACAGAGAAGTCCAAATCAAACATGATTTAATGACTCGTAAATGTAAGTGCACATTGATGGCCTAAGTTTGTGTGAGAAAAGGATTTATCTCGTTTTTACCTCTTGTAACCACAGTTACGTCCAAGTGATCTGAGGGCGCGGGTGCTTCGGTTTGCACAAACGTTTTTTTTTCCCCTGTTCGTTTTCTCACACAAACCGCTCGTTTCGTGTCTTAGGCCATCAATGTGTACTTACATTTCTGAGTCATTAAATCATGTTTAATTTGGACTTCTCTGTGCATGCTCTTTGAGGTGGTGACCATAGACCTCCATTATATGACTGACAGACAAGAACGGTTTGACCTAAAAATATCAAAATTGAAACTACTGTGGAAACAAAGACACCTACATCTTGGATGCCGTTGAGGTAAGCTAAAACATACCAAAAATTTATTTCAAAGTGAACTATCCCTTTAAGGTCAAATGTCATGCAAACAAGAACCTATGCTTCTAACCACAGCTCGAGATCTGTTTTCGGGAAACACCGACTCGTTGAACTATGTTGATAACGACGGAACTTGCGACCATACACCCCAGGTCTGTAAAAGACCTGAACTTATTGTGCATTTATATAGAGAAGAATCCCTTTTCATGACTCTGGCTCTGATTTGTGTCTTCACCGCTAGCGAGTCGCCGTATTGTGCGTCAAGCACAGCGTAGCAGACCCGACCCGAGCGCGGAGCAGAGGAGGCAGGCCGGGTTTCTGCTGGCAAGGTGAGCACAAAGAAGCTCTTCTGTTCCTGCGGACCCATCCCGGGCCCCTGCCAGGGCACTTTGGCAGCTCGGCGCTTCCCTGGGGCCGAGCACCGGAGCCTGCCCAGTCTTGCCCTACCACAACAGCTGCCAGCTCTCGGCCTCACACACACACACACACTCCGTGGAAGCTCCATTGCTTTCTCCCCACACATTCAGTCTCTAACCCCTCAAATCTGAAAACTCTGTTTCCTGAGTCTGACACCACTAAGCCTCCCTTTGGCGAGGGCTTTTTTTCCTTCGCCGCTTTCTCTCTCTCTCTCTTTTTTCCTCCTTTCCATGAACGTCATCTCTCTGCAGGAAATGATACCCCACATTCTTGACTGTTTGGCTCCAAACAGAACTGTGCAACAGAAGGAGCAGCAGAGTATGAGAAGAGACAGTGTCTGGACGAATTGTCTCTTTTTCATTATCTCAGCGTGCCTCTCCGTGTCTTGCACTCCCATTCAGCGTTTCTCACATGCAAACACACACACACACACACTCACTCTATGGAATTACACAGGACTGTGAGAACATACTGTGTCAGCAGCCTGGCTTGCATATACAGAGAGCTAAGCTGTTAACAAAATAATTGCTAACAATTTAATATACAGTATACATATATATATGAGACTACTGTTCAAAATGTTAAGATTGGCAAGTTTATGTTTCTGAAAGTCTTCCCTGCTCACCAAGACTGTTCACTATTTCATATTCCATTTCAAGTTTGCTCACTATTGTTATAGCAAAAAGTAATACAAAGTAAAATAACTGTTTTCTATTTAAAACATTTTCCTCTGATTGTCCCATGATCCTCCAAAAATCATTATAGCATGCTGATTTGGCGCTCAAGAAACATTTCTTATTGTTATCAATGTTGAAAACAGTCGTGCTGCTGCTTCATATTTTTGTGAAAACCGTTATACACTTTATTTTCAGGATTTTTTGATGAATAGAAAATCCAAAATGATAGAATTTGTTTGATTTTTTATTTTTTTTTGCAACAATTTGACTGTTTACCGTAACTTTTGATCGATTTAATACATTTACTTTCTGAATAGTGGCTAGTTTGTTTTACAAATAATTGTTATAATGAGTTTTATTTATTTGTGCATTTAATTGTTTTTTTTTTCATATTTAATTACTTGACAAACCCAACATATTGTCCCAGTCCAAACTCTTAACACCAACCAACTTCTGTGCTGCAGACTTACAAAACAGACCTAGACTTTTCTTACTGAACTTTTCCAGTAAATGGTAAAAAAAAGAAAAGAAAAAAAGTTCCCATAGACTTCCACAGAAAATGTACACATTAACCTTAAGCTCTAACTAAACACTGTCTGTTGGGTGGATGTGTGTTCCATGTTAGTTGAGTCATGTTTGACTAGCCAAACAACAGTACTTAGGAAAAAGAAAAAGACAGAACTGTAAAGTTCGGCATCATACCTATTCAACGATAGTTGTGGGTTGTTCATGCTTAAAGACTACAATATGAGAATCAACTTAAGTGGACCAAAAAGTGATCTGAATAGTCCAGTTGACATTGATTCTAGTTTTGGTCCATTTTGTAGTGATAAAAATAACATTTATTTATTAAAAGTAATTAAATTAATCTTTTGAGTTCATTCATAACATTCACATTTAAGACTAAATTCCTGTGAAGCGTTAAAAACCCCTGAACAGAATCAACACCCTTAGAAGGGGCTTTTACAGAAAGAACCCCTACTGAGTGAAAATAAATATATCATTAGCAGATACAACAACAGTTCTGGGTAACTAGCATCCCAGAATGCACCAGGTATGAGGAGGGAGAGAGTAAGCAGCTGTAAGAATTACATTTCAGGACATCTGTGTGTGTGTGTGTAAACACACAGGGTGAGGGTGAGTCCGCTCTAACAGTGTCAATAAAGGGACATCTCTATTGGGCTGCTCTGTTATGCACTTGCTAAACAGATTTCTGGCAAATCCACTCCAGATTCCTCAGTGATGAATCATGGACAGGAAGCTATGGCGTGACATTAGGCAAACAATTAAAATCAAAATCAGATGATAAAGAAAGGAATTTGCTTTTTACCATGCGTTCGCTGAATTGTGGCTGCATGAGATTTGCAGCAGACGTGACGGGGATATCTCCATTATGAGGTGCTGTGTTGGCTGGGACAGCGGTGAAACACACTTGATTGTCCTATCAGAGACAGCAGAGGATTTGAACACACTTTGATTCGGCTTGAATGTAATAGAGAAATCTTTCAAACAAACGTCTATATTAGAGAAACTCAGCAGATCCTTTCTTCATGATCAACACAAATAAATGTATTATTAGAAACACTAAACATGATGATGATGATTTACAAAAGCAACAACTACAGTAATTCATTTTTATATTTGTACTTCTAATAACAAGCCTATTAGTTAATAAGTATGAGTTTTTTTATACAAATCATAAATAATAAAATAATTAGAATGCTAGATATTAGTGTTATTAGTTAGTAATGGTAATAGTATCACAAACAATATAATAATAATCTATAGTAATATTTTTAATTAATCCAAAGGTTATTTTGTCAGTTTATTTTGTGCTAATCATGAAAACAGAACATTAGAAAGCTAATTATTATTATTATGCATATTAATTATTTTTAAAACTACACTAAAACTGGGTTGTTTTAACCCAACTTCGGGTCAAATATGGACAAACCCAAACATTGGATTAAAATTGTAATTTAAAAATTTAACCCAATGGCTGGGTTTGTCCGTATTTGACCCAACGTTCTGTTAAAAGTGGGTTGATGGGTTGTTTTAACGCAGTAAAATATGGAAAAAACCCAAATGTTGGGTTAAAAATGTAATTTAAATTTTAAGCCAACTTCAACTTTCACTTTCAACGGTACATTTCTTTAATTACATTTTTAACCCAACATTTGGGTTTGTCCATATTTGACCCAAATTTGGGTTGAAACAACCCAGCATTTTTTTTTAGAGTGTATTGTTATTAGTAATAGTAGTAATGGTAATGGTATAACAAATAATATAATAATAATCTATAGTAGCCTAATATTTTTAATTAATCCAATAGTTAATTTGTCAGTTTATTTTGTGCTAATCATAAAAAATGACAATTAGAATGCTAATTATTATTATGCATATAAATTATTTTAAAAGCATACTGGATTGTTTTAACCCAACTTTGGGTCAAATATGTACAAACCCAAACATTGGATTAAAATTGTCATTTAAAAATTGAACCCAATGCCTGGGTTTGTCTATATTTGACCCAAAGTTCTGTTAAAACAACCCAGTTTTAGAATGTAATTGGGTAGTTTCTTCTGATTACTACACTCTAAACAATGCTGGGTTGTTTTAACCCAAATATTGGGTTAAAAATGTAATTTAAAATTTGAACCCAACTTCAACTTTCACTTTCAACTGTACATTTTTTAATAACATTTTTAAACCAATATTTGGGTCCAAATTTGGGTTGAAATAACCCAGCTTTTTTTTAGAGTGTACATTTATTTTTGCTTTAATTTTTAAACAACATTTTTTAAATAATAAGTAAGAATGGGTAAACAAAAAGACATCAACCTGGTTTTAATCCTTTTGTGATTCCCGTGGTTTTCGTAATGTTTCAGAAATGGCATTTTGGTGTTGCAATATTCCATCTGGTTGGCCAGGAAAGGAAAGTTTTCAGAGACGGCTCTCATTTCATCCTGACCCAAAGCTTCTATCCTAGCTCCCTCTGGTGGCAATTACAAATTAGTGAGTGAAAATCTTTACCCTCCTCTCCCCATCATAGCTCAGTGCCTTTTGTGTTCATTCTGAGTTCATGACTTCAATAATACATCCCATTCTTAGTCAAATCCGACTCTGAAGATGTACATTCACCTATACAAAAGTTTGAGCTTAAACTGGTAGCAGGTAAAGGTGTGTCTCCAAACCAGGAGGGAAACACGTGTTCGCGTCAACCTAAAGCCCCCAGGCAGACTCTGACAACCTTTTAACCCATCTCCCTGTGAAAGAAACGACACCACGATGCTCATCCAGGAACGCTGTGGATAATTCATGCCGATTCGCATTCAAATAGTTATGAACGGGACATTCGAGGGCCCAAAAAACAATAAAATCCGTTGTGTATACTGCAGGCGTAACGTATGCAGAGATGCTCATGCGGCGCATCGCAATTCATCGCGTGGAACGGCTCAGGTGGCCTGAAGTGTTCGGTGTCAATCACTTTGATTGGCAGGCATATGTCAGAATTGGAAAATGTCACACAGAGAAAGAGACAGAGCTAGGCTTTTCCAGCCTAGCGCCAAGGCATGGCCTATTTTAATATTTCATCTAGCCAGAGAGAGTCTTTCGCTCCATAGTTTAAATTCTAATCTTGTTATGGCAGAGGTGCATGTAGTCTGCAGGCTGCGGCACCAAGCAGCTCTAATTCCCTCTGTTTCTCTCTCCGGCTAAACAAATTATTATAAAATTCCATTATTTTTCCATTATGCATATATGTTTTGGTGGCAGAGCCACTCTGCAGAGCTCTCTCCATTAAGTGGTCTGGCTTTTCCTCATCAAAGGCCAATACTTCTGGCCCTAAACACAGCTGAGTCCTGTAGGACCCTCATCATTAGTATATCATTCAAATGCCGTCCATTGGCTAATATGGAGTTCTATCTAATAATGGTGGCCAAACCCTAAAGCGGCTTGTAACCACGGCCGCCTTATTCCTCTCCAGCCTTCCACGAAAGAAGGTTTGCGTCTCTCCTAATAGATAATATAAGCCTGCGGAGATATTTCCAGGGAGACATGTGGGGAAATATCTATTGGGCTGATCGATGCACCATCCTTTAGCCTTGGACGGCGGGCCGCGTCGAGTTATTTTTGGCAGGAGGAGCTTCTGTTTTCGTACGTTTAATAGGCAGCGTATTTAAATGTCATCATGATTTGATTTTTACTACCTCGTCCGAACTTCCTCTTCCATAAATCCCGGGGTCAGTCCATAATGGAGATGAGTTCATAACTCTCTGCGCGTGTCGCCGGGTTTTTGAGCTTGACGCATCTTGGATAAAACGGTGACATGAGAATCAAGACGCATGTTTCGCGTAGATCTCTGTTAAGCTAGTTGTTAAAAACAAACTCGCGTCTGTAACATCTATCCTGCACAACTGAATTTGCCTCAATGAGCCAGCATAAATCTACGCTGGAATTGCTTTTCTTCCTGAAGTGGTGTCATGCAACGCCTGGGAAAAAGCCAAGGGCTCATTCATCCGACTGGCCGTGCAACGCAATCATGCTAAACAGCTAATCACTCACAGTCTTCTTTTTTACCACAATAATGTCCTCTGTAAGGCAGCAAACAAATTACCCGCAAGTGAGGCGACACAATAAATCCATGTGTTTCTTTTTGCGAGTGTGTGAAGCTCTTTTGTGTGCGAGGGAAATGGGGTGTAAGACACACACAACACATAGCAATTATCTCACAGTGTCCCTGAAGCGGTGTAGCATTACCCTAGACTCCTGAGTTATGCTGTTTAGCTCACTGCTGTGTTCGCCTTTGTTTTAATAGACAAACACAAAGTTTAATTCCTTCTGGGTCAGACAAGAGAACTCAATGAATGGGCTAGACCTTTAAACACACACACACACACAAAAACGAGGGACTCATTAAGCGTTAATTACTCTTTGTCATTTGCTGTCTATCCAGCAGCGGCGCAGTAAAATGTCACCGCTGAAATTAGCCTCAGAGCTGAGCAATTTTCCCAGCTAAATTGCCGAACGGGTATTGCTCCGTAATAGGTGGCAATCTGCGGTAATATGATGAGATCGTTTGGAAAAAGTCAGGGGGACTGATCAAAAGCAGGCATTATCCGCACTGATGTGGTGACCCGGGGAACATGTGGACACAGCTGTAGTGTCATGTGACGTGTGGGGGAGCAGGTGCCAGTCGGCACGGGCGTAAAAGGCGTCGAGCGACCCAACAATTACTGTTATTCATAACAGGAGCAGACTCCTTCTAACTTTGACGTATACCCAGAGTGTAGAAATCCTCTTAATGGTCTGTCAGTCTGTGCCTGGTGTGAATACACACTGGAAGTGCAGCTCATTAATATTCATCATGTGAAAAAGATTCTAATCGGGCCCATGCGGAATCTCTAACTGATGCTTTCCACAGAATTAGAGCTCTTGTCTTTCACAAAGTTAGTTTGAGACGTACTTCGGCTAATTCAACCATCCCTTCAGCAACTCTCTGGTCGGTTTAACACATCCCGCCGTGTTTAGAGAATTCCGCAGAAGATTCCGTCTGGGCCTGGTTGGAATTCAAGAAAAGTTGGGAAAGAGTATGAGGGTGTGTTTACACGACAACGATATGCTTAAAAAGGATACGTTTTTCCTTTGAGTTTTCCGAGTACAGACTACGCCACTGCCTAAACCGTCTCCGTTCACAAGGATCCGTGAAAATGACTAAAAACGCTGTATGGCAACGCATTCTCATCCTAGGGCGTCATCTAATTGACACTTTTGACCATGCGTCTGAACAGCGCAGTCTCATCCCAAGACGTCATACAACTGACGCTTTTGACCATACGTCAACATTCGCCGTTTTAGGGTACCCTTAAACGTTGGTTAGATGACGTTATCGAATCCCAACCCTACCCCAGACCTAAACCTACCCTGTCACCTAACTGACGTTAAAGGGTTAGTTCACCCAAAAATGAAAATTCTGTCAGTATTTACTCACCCTCATGTTGTTCCAACCCCGTAAGATCTTCGTTCATCTTCGGAACACGAATTAAGATATTTAAGATATTAAGATCACTCCTGCATACTAGTCCATAGGCTTCTTGAGGGAATGACTTGCTGTCCTCGAAAAGACATTGTTAAAATACTCCAAGAGACTACAGGGGCTCAACCTAAGGTTTATCAAACGACGAAAACACATTTGTGCGCAAAAAAAACAACAAAAATAACGACTTTATCTAAACTATTCGTTTATTTCTCCCTCTGCGCGAATCAGGTTACTAGTTTAATAGCGTAAGCTTTTGTTACTGTACGTCACACGCATCACACACATGACCAGCATCAGCCAATAGTGAGCCTACGTGTGGCATAGCTTTACGCAATCACACTACGTTAACGGACTACAGGCCCATAGAGACGGAAGTGAATAGATGAAATAAAGTCGTTATTTTTGTTTGTTTTTGCGCACAAAAAGTATTCTCGTCGTTTGATAAAGTTAAAATTGAGCCACTGTAGTCACTTGGACTATTTTAACGATGTCTTTAATGACTTTTCGATGCCAGCGAGAGTCATTCCCTCAAGAAGCCTATGGATTAGTATACAGGAGCGATCTTAATATCTTAAATATCTTAATTCATGTTCCGAAGAAGAATGAAGGTCTTACGGGGTTGGAACAACATGAGGGTGAGTAAATACTGACAGAATTTTCATTTTTGGGTCAACTAACCCTTTAAAGGTAAAGCACCATCTAACACCCTAGGATCGTTATCTCACTGACGTTTAAGGGTACCCTAAAACGGCGGATGTTGACGTATGGTCAAAAGCGTCAGTTAAATGACATCTTGGGATGAGACTGTGTTAGTCTAAATCCGACGCACATGGTAACCTTTAGAGTCAGTTAGATGACGCAAGTAGGTTTAGGTCTGGGGTAGGATTAGGGTTAGATCACTAGGAGGCACGTCTCATATTGACGCTAAAGAGTGCCATGTGCGTCCTATGTTGGCGCATGGTTAAAAGCGTCAGTTAGATGACGACTTGGAATGAGAACGAGCTGTGTATTGTCCTGGGCGTCAGATGGCGATGAAACACTATAGACTGAACACGTAATACGTATGTGCATGACGTCATCAGAGATTATCGTTTTTGTTGTTTACATGGAGACTTGAAAAAAACTCGTTTTCAGGCACCCAAAACATCATTGTCGTGCAAGCAAACACCCAAGACATATCAAAAGTTTAATGTCAGCGTGTGTACGGGCCGTTCGTATCGGCCTTTCTTTGTCTCAGATGTGTGGCCGAGTGAAGTCTGCATTTTCTTCTAACCCACTTTCTCTTCGAGTAATTGTTATTAAAAGAATAGAAATGGGGTCAGAACTGGAAGCAGTTCTTGCTTCTCGCCCTGCGTGTAATTAACATTTCACAGCGCATATCTCATTACAGAAGACAAGGCCACTTTTACCGAAAAGAGTGCGATGCATTAAGATTTCACCAGGCTATAATCTGACTTGCTATCATTAAAGAATAATGTAAACCTTCAAGTGATTTAATTGGATGTCTATAGAGACATAATAGAGGAGTTAAAGTCTTTGTTTAGTATTCACTTGAACTGTCTGATTCTCTCTCTGTCTCTTGCTTTTTCACTCACAGCTGAGTGAAGGCCGCAACTAGCACTATGTGGTATGACAACATATATATTTATATTTATTAGGTATAGTGTGTCGTTAGGCAGAATTTAGCCGTTTATGGAACTTCTGCCACATCAATATGGAAATCAAATGAACATTGAGACTGAGAATGATTAGGTTATACTTATTCAGAATAAGGTTGCAATATAATGGTATTGGCAAAAACCGTGATATAAACAAAAGAGCATTAATCTTTAAAATAAGACTATTTTTCAAAGATGGCTTCTTCCTGTATTCGCGAAGTTGACTTTGTGTATAAAATATCTTCTTATTAAACTGTATGGACACTGACAAAGTTCTCAATGCTTCGGTTTGAATGTAGGGACCCTTATTATGCTACCGTGTTAGTGTGGGGCTATTTTGAGCCTTGTTAGTGGTAATAACAAGCGATTTTTGTTTGTCATTACTCTATGCCCTATATACTAGCGTTATAGGCTAAACTGTTTTTAGAGATAAAACTATTTACATTCGCCAATCATGAAAACAAATCTCAGATAACGGTTGACTAGGTAACAATGTGTAATTAGACCAAAGGTTCATTTTGCGCCGGAGTTCTCCTATAAAACATTTTAGACCCCGTTAACGTTGTCCACTCGTGATCCGATCAACCAAAACACATCTTAATACCAGGTGTAAAAAGGGTGTTACTTACACCGCTTTGAGTCGTTTGTCTTCAACTTAAGTGTAACATGATGTAAAGCTTGTTTTGCACTGTGGCCAACTTATTCATTTCCATGTTGCATGGGATTAAATGACTCGTATCATGATATAACATTTTGCTTGTCCCGCCCAGCCCTCATCGCAACCATGCTGGTTTGCTTAACCAACAAGCGGTTGGGACCATGACGGGAACTTTAGGCACAACAGCTTGTTTTGAAAGACGTGTATGAGTGAGAGAGAAAGCGAAGGGAACCAAACCGTGACGCTCATAAAGCGAGAGACTCTCATATGCATCCAATTTCCAACGAACACAACAATCTCTCACACGGGGTTAAACGAATCCAGGGCTGATCCTTTGCCACAATAAAAGCAAGTCAAGGCTGCTGGAGATTTCCACGTCCATTAAGAGAAATGCGGCACGGATGGCTGTCGGACCACGCTGGGATCATTTCCATGGCCGGCTGGCAAGGAGGGAAGTGTTGATGGTGGCAGACAGTGAGAGAAGAGACGCGGAGATATGTGTCAAATTAGTCATGCCGTTCAGGGGCTTGCGTGGCTTTATCTCAGGACAGTCTCTCTCCCACTCCCCACCCAATGCCCTGGGACTCTCGGGGTGAGAGCGCTGTGAATGCCTTGCATACACACACACACACATACAGCTTTTACAGCTGGAATCATGTGCGAGACATTACGATATTGAGCAGAGCATGAAAAGTATTTTGAAATGTGCACAACGCCTCTGGTATGTTTTATTTTCCTCCCAGTCGTTCACACCTCCAGTATGGAAGCAGGTTCGCGGGGAACGTCGAAAGCTCCCTCGGCATAAACCAAAGATTGTTTGCGAAACAGTAGCTTTCACCCGTTTCTGTTTTGTTTAACTCCAGGCAACAAGAACAAGACCTTCAGGAGTCATGCCAGATTACACCACATCAGAAAGAGCCTCATATAAATTAAAGGGAATATTACCAAGAAATAAGCTTCACTGTCTGGAAGATCTGAAAGGTGTCCTTAAGGGAGAAATTAGCGCAATGGCTCTCGCACGTCGGAGCCCGTGTCTGTTTTATTTTGCTCCCTAACGAGGCGTCGTGGCCATACGTTGATTGAGATTTTTCATTATTGCCGCACACAGATGGCCATTAGTTAGACGCTACCTCAGCCAGACACGGGCTGTCTTTGTCCTACTGAGAAATACTGCACATGCCGTCTACAGGGGCTCTCAAACATTCAGCCTACCGCAACGACGGTCTCAAAACACGAGGCGCAGCTAGAAAAAAAATATGGATTGCATCCCAATTAACAAACTTTTCTCCTTAAAGAACTCAATTTTGTTTTGGAAGCAGCAGGAGTTAAATCAAGTGTCCAAAACCAGTAAATCAGTGTTGGAGAAAACCACTGTAGCCTGTCAAGCTACACGCTAGTCAGAATTTAAAGTAGTTCAGCTGCAGTAACAAAAACTACACTAAAGCTTTGAAGGCTAAATCTTTTGAAATTTGTCAAACAGTGTGGAATTATTAAGATATTTGAATGTCTGTTATGCCCATCGAGGCTGCATTTATTTGATGAATCATTATTACAATTTAACATAACTGTTTTCCATTTTAACATTTGAAAATGTCATTTATTCCTGCGACGGCAAAGCTGAATATTCATCATCATTAATACAGTCGTGTTGATTTGATGCTTAAGAAACATTTATCATTATTATCAAATGTTGAAAGTAACTTTTCTGCTTAGTAATATTGTGAAAACCATGATTCGACACTACTATTGAAAAGTTTGAGGAAAATGAATACTTTTATTCAGCAATTAAACACTGATAATCAGGAATCATTCATACTTGAGGACAAGTAATGATAACTGAGCAGCAGATTAGTATATTATACACTCTTAAAAAATGCTGGGTTGTTTAAACCCAATTTTTGGGTAAAATATGGACAAACCCAGCCATTGGGTTAAAAATGTAATTTAAAAATGTAACCCAATGGCTGGGTTTGTCCATATTTTACCCAAAATCACAAAGAGTGTAATAATTTCTGAAGGATTGTGTGTGAAACTTTTAAATTGTAATGGTATTCCACAATATTACTGTTTTTACTGCATATTTTAGCCAATAGCCTTGGTACGCAGAAAAAAAAAAGACTTCTTTCAAAAACACTTGCACAAACTCTGTTTTAACCCCAAATGTTGGGTTAAAAATGCAATAAAAAAAATTTACAGTTGAAAGTGAAAGTTGAAGTTGGTTAAAATTTTGGTTAATACAATAAAAGTTGGTTAATACATTTTTAACCCAACATTTGGGTTTGTCCATATTTTAACCGAGTTTGGGTTTAAACAACCCAGTATTGGGTTGTGTATATGATTTAAATGACTATAGAAAGCAGTAATGAACAGCAGCGTTTACTACGCAGCTATAAATATGGTCCGCAGGGACTCAAATTGGTGAATTATTTTTGTAATGTTCCTGTCAGGAAAGCACATTTGATAAAACTACAGCTCACTCACCAATAAAATTAAGTGTGTAATACAATGTGGCAGAAAATAGTTATTCATAACCCGGAAAAGTTTTTTGTTTTACTTTGATAATTGGCTATTGCAAAATGGTTGCAGAGAACAATGTCTGCAGTTCTGTGTGATGCTTCAAACTGTTGAATGGTGATGCCATATGAATCCTTGGATTAATGAGTTTTTTTTTTCAGACTTTGAAATCAAGCTATTTATGAAATTCTTGGGTTTAAACCAACATACTTTTTTATCCGTCTCACTGCCTTTCCTTTTATTCAAACACATTAGGGGCCAGAATCAAAGTGCCAAATCAAAACCAGCAGTGTGTGCGCACATAAGCTTAAACCCCAGAGGTCATCTTTAATGATGCCAGCAGTTTAGTGAGACTAACCCCTTAATCCACACAGGGTCGCGAAGCATCAAAGCAACCCGTGGATTGTACAATTGTCAGTAATGAGGATAATGATGTAATTTCATTTAAAAAACAATTTAGATTACAAATTTGGAGAGATTTCTTGACATTATCATCATGATTTTTGACATCCTGTGTAGATACACATTTAACATTGGACTTTAATAAAGGTTTGAATGCATTCAGATCATTCTAAAGGGGGGAATTGGCATTTTGTGGAGATTACTGCAAGTCACCAGGTTGTACTTGCGTGGACCCACAGCTTCACTGCTCATATATTTAGTGCTCTGGCTCTTTGATAATGTGTTTATGGGCACTGGCAGGCCGTTCGGTTCAGGGCAGGGAGGTGGTGTGTGCTCTCTCTCTCTCTCATAAGCACACGGAACACAGATTCAAAGCCTCAAAAATTCAAACTAACATTAAAATTGTTTTATGAGTAAGATCCAGCGATCTCCATTATTTTCCTGCACTATTTGCTTGAATAATTGAAGAAAGAGAGCTGAATTATGGATAAAGTGTACAGTCTGAAAAAGGGGTTCATGCGCAGCCTTGGGCAAAAGCCAGTCCTTAATGATGTCTGGAGTTGGTTGAGGAGAACTCGTTAGCTGGAGAGTAATTTTCCAAAGGATTAAAAAGCATCTTTTCAAGCAGCGGGCCGGGCCGCCACCGGAATGTCAGGGAAACACCCCCTTCAAAAGCAAAGCATTTCACATTTCAGAGGGGAAGAAATTGTTACAGTAATTTCGTTTTTGATCTTACAGTGAATTAATCATTTTGTTAATTATTAGTTTAGCATAATTGTCTTTGGAATTGACGCCTTAATTGCTCTGTTAAATTGTTATTCAACAGTCTCAGTATATGTCAGTTTCTGGCTGTTTTGTCAGTTTCTGTAATTGGTACATAATGATTGAAGCTTATTGACTCGTCACTGTTGATGAAGCGTAAGAGACTAAATTAGCAGGCATTTATTCAATTACTGAGTCTTTTTAGCCAACTGGCTTGTGGGCTGTGTTTGCTGGAGATTTCAGGGATATATATATATATATTATGTATTTTTACATGTATTTTATGGATTTTAAACCTTTATTAAAGTTCAATGTTCAATGTTTATCTCCACAGGATGTCAAAAACCATGATGATAATGTCAAGAATTTTTTTTAATGAAATTACATCATTATTCTCATTACTGACAGTGAAAAAATTTATATTTTATAAATAGTATTGCAATTTAAAATAACATATATTTGATGCAAAGCTGAATTTTCAGCATCATCACCCAGTCTTCATTGTCACATGATCCTTCAGAAATCATTCTAATATGCTGATTTGAAATACAATAGAAATAGTTTGTAACATTATAAATGTCAAAAAGTAGTGTAAAATCAAATGGAAAGATGACACTTAATCACTTTGCTTGATAAAATGTGCATCTTCAATATGTATATATATATATATATATATATATATATCTTAAAAAAGATATGGGAAAAAAGGCTGAGGGAAAAAACTTTTAAAGTTGAAGTGTATAATTTCTGCACCACTAGCCACAGAATTGTACGGAGGGTCTGTAAGAAAAAGTCTCATTGTTAGACTTTAAAGTTTGAAGATTTACACAGCCGGTTTGTGGAGGTGACGTTTGCGCGCGGCAGCATATAAACAACCTTGCCGAGTCAGTGGGGAGTCTTCCTGAAGTTAGAAAGCCATGAGAGAAACCAATTACACACATTTGTCTAATTATCCAATCATAAAGTCATTATCGGTTTGGCACCTTATTAACATGCCTTGGCTAACACGCAGTCGCTCATTTGGCCCGCACTGTGGGCTAAAGTTAGATAGCTGATAATAATCACCCCTGTCAGACTAGTCATTAGCCCTGAGCTGTTCACTAACTACAGGCTCACTTGCAGCGACCTACCACACTAAAGTAAACTTCACGACCTTGAACCCACCAGTCAGGATGTATTCAAGCTGTAGCACTAATAATATACAGTGTTGGGGAGTGGCTAGTCTCGCGTAGCACAAGGTCTGGACTCAATCGCAGCTTTCATTGGCCAAGGACCGCCCAGAGGCCGTAGTGTTCCGCATCATGATTAGGGGCGTGACAATATGCCTCTACAATAACAGAATGGTGTGAAAAACTCTTGGGCTTGTTTTAACGTATTCATTAGTCTGTGTCGCGAACTTTACATATTTCACATACTTTTGAAAATCCAACATTTAGTAGATCATGATAAGCACATATTATCACATTTGTAAACATGACTGCTTTCTTTTTCCATGAGGGGGTTTGGCACCACGGCATCTTTGTTTTCAGGCGGAACGCGACATACGTCTAATGGAAATCATTTAACCAATCAGACTCCTGATATGTTTCCAATTTTGTGTGCCTTATTCATCAGACATTCAGCCAGCGTCTGTGGCCGTGACGTCTAAGGCTGAGACTATAGGGAGTAGCTAAATAAAATAAGCAATGATGCTAAATTACATTTTTCAGTAGTGGGACAGTTGTGCTGCTTAAAGGGTAAAGTAAATGATGGGGTAAGTTAAGTAAGTAAATTCAAAAGTTGAACAATAGTGTACTGTATACACCAACCTAAAGGATTATTTGGAAGACCTGTTCAATTTCTCATTAAAGGAGTATTTCACTCATTTCAACATACATTTTTATTGAAAGTGGATCATATATGTAGTCGAAATGTAAAATAATTTTTGAATTTGGTGCCCTCTTGACCGAGAAAAGACAGAAAATAACCGAAGGGCGCGTTTGTATGTAAGACAACAACTCCCACAATGCACCACACTACACAGTTCCGCAAGCCACACCCACTAATCCAGAACAGCACAAACAGGGAAATCACTCTTCCGTCTACAAGGCTAACGTTAGCTGTCACCAGAGTTTGAAATTAATTTCACACAAAATTTCTGGTTAGTTGGCTGTGGTGAGCAGGACGATCGAGGGCGAGGGACGAAGATGTTTAAATGTTTGCTGGTTCCCCCCTCTTTCGTCCCACAACAACAAACCCCGTTAACCTTACATTGGCAAACTCATTAGTGAATTACTCCTCATTTGTATTTATTTCTATATGGTGAATTACTGCTTGTTATCTGGATGTTCAGTCAGGCAAAACTATGATGGTTCACATCACAACACAAACGTCCGTGTGCTCGTCTGATTCGGAGATTTCGTTCAGGAGAAATTGCCATCGTTGAAATTCTCTGCAGCAGACGTACTCTTGCTGTGTTCGTAGTTCACAGCGAGAGCACAGGCACAGCAGTCCGCCTCAGCTCGAGCCAGTCTGGGCTCCTCGACCGCGACAGGCAGCCGCCTCCGGTTCCTCCATCAGCCTCAGCTGCTCTTCACTATTCTGTGGCTCGTAAAGATAGCCACGAACATCGGATTCGAGCAGCAGACTTTCAAAATCCTCTTCTTCCATATCATGTTTAGTTTCCGTCATTATCATACTTCCTATCTCCACAACGCTTGTTAGCTTAGCTTCCAAACAAGATGGTGGATATTGATTCAGTGTCTGCAAGCAAAATGATGACTTTTATGTCATACTAAGCAGGAAGTAAAACATTTAAATTCTTATTTCTCCCATCTCAGGGGAAAATAAGGGAATAAACCATGACCATTCAGAAATATGACTGGGTT
This sequence comes from Pimephales promelas, assembly GCF_016745375.1. The sequence continues at coordinate 8,046,544 of NW_024121388.1, read as the reverse complement.
TCTAAAGATACAAAGCTTAATGCAAATGGGTAAAGTGTCCCTTTAATGCAATTATATAATCCACCAATCACATGGCAGTTGCTTCAATGCATTTAGGGGTGTGATCCTGGTCAAGACAATCTCCTGAACTCCAAACTGAATGTCAGAACGGGAAAGAAAATTGATTTAAGCAATTTTGTGCATAGCATGGTTGTTGGTGCGAGACGGGCCGGTCTGAGTATTTCACGCACAACCATTTCGAGGGTTTACAAAGAATGGTGTGAAAAGGGAAAAACATCCAGTATGCGGCAGTCCTGTGGGCGAGAATGCCTTGTTGATGCTGGAGATCAGAGGAGAATGGGCCGACTGATTCAAGCTGATAGAAGAGCAACTTTGACTGAAATAACCACTCGTTACAACCGAGGTATGCAGCAAAGCATTTGTGAAGCCACAACACGCACAACCTTGAGGCGGATGGGCTACAACAGCAGAAGACCCCACCGGGTACCACTCATCTGCAGTACAAATAGGAAAAAGAGGCTACAATTTGCAAGAGCTCACCAAAATTGGACAGTTGAAGACTGGAAAAATGTTGCCTGGTCTGATGAGTCTGGATTTCTGTTGAGACATTCAGATGGTAGAGTCAGAATTTGGTGTAAACAGAATGAGAACATGGATCCATCAGGCCTTGTTACCACTGTGCAGGCTGGTGGTGGTGGTGTAATGGTGTGGGGGATGTTTTCTTGGCACACTTTAGGCCCCTTAGTGCCAATTGGGCATCGTTTAAATGCCTTTATGGCCACCATGTCCCCATCCTCTGATGGCTACTTCCAGCAGGATAATGCACCATGTCACAAAGTTTGAATCATTTCAAATTGGTTTCTTGAACTTGACAATGAGTTCACTGTACTAAAATGGCCCCCACAGTCACCAGACCTCAACCCAATAGAACATCTTTGGGATGGGGTGGAACGGGAGCTTTATTGACTTTATTGTCAGTCTCAAATAGTTCCAATGTGGTTAGCGAGCGACTTGTTTTTAGCTTGTAATGAGTATTTTGAATGTACATTTTAGATTGTGAGTTGCACATTTTCAGAGTAGTTTTACCAACATGTAAGGGAATCTACCGCATCTGAGACATGAGAGAAAAAGGTAAAAGGAAAAAGAGAAGGAGAGTGTTATCTCAGCACATTCATAATTGATAAGTCCAGAATCCCAGAGGGCATGTGATGCAACAGAAGTTCCAGATTGTTCTCTTCATCCACTCTCTGCCAGTCAGAGAACCGTGCTGAGATAGGAGCGAGCGGGCCGAACGTGAGAGCCGCAGCACACAGATGTTGGTGCATCTGTGTTAGTGAGGGGAACTGGGCGAACGCTGCACACACACATAGGCACGCAACAGCAGGAAGGACTGATGCAGAAGACAAAACTACTGGACTGCTGAATGTAGGTAAAAAAAAAAAAGAAAAAAAAAATCCTGGAGACACATTCCTGTTTACATGTGGTGTTTTAATCCGTCTCTTTTGTCCATTTTAAAACACTTCTGTCCTGATTTCTCAGAGGGGATCTATGGGTGGGCAAATCTATGGGCTTTTTTAACACCGTCTCATCCCAAAAAGTCATATAACTGACGTCTTGGGACGTCTTTTGACCATACGTCAATATCCGCCTTTTTAGGGCCCCCTTAAACGTCGGTAGATGGCGATCCCGGGCCGTCATACAACTGACGCTTTACCTTTAACATCAGTTAGGTGACGGGTTAGGTTTAGGGTTAGGTTTAGGTATGGGGTAGAGTTAGGATCCCATAACCTCATCTACCGACGTTTAAGGGGGCCCTAAAAAGGCGAATATTGACGTATGGTCAAAAGACGTCCCAAAACGTCAGTTATATGACGTCTTGGGATGAGACCGGGTTGGCTTTTTCAGATCTTTCAATCTAATGGACAAAATAAGTTTTAGTATGTGGGATTACAGATGGAAATTAGCTTGTTGCTACAATCCGGCATGTGTACATGCATGTATTCCATGTTTTTTCATTAACATGCACTGTCCCAATCAAAAAAAAAACAAAAAAAAAAACAAAAACGTATGAACGTGCCCAGACACGGCGAAAAAACACAGAGAGCATCAGCTTTAGTTTCTGCTCTGACAGCCGCAAGACCAGCCGAACGCTGTGAGTGTGTGTTAGAAATCAGGAATGGTGAGAGAACATTGTGCTTGGTACTTTTTTCATCTTCAAACCCAACTTGGGTCTGCAGCTGACAAAGTTTAAATCCCGTCTGGCTAGTGCTCTTCCCATAATGTTTACGCATTAGATCTCTAGGCAGAGAGAAAACGCTCTTATGTGGCCGTATCAACACATTTGATCACATGATCGTATACCCTACGAAAGCAATCTGGTCAAATGCATTTCAACTACGTCTACAAGTGGACGAATGTGGACAAGCTTAAAAAGTTTTAGACCCCGTGTACACCTGTATTTAACGTCGTCCACTTGTGATCCGATTGACTAAAACATATCTTAATACCAGGTGTAAACCTGATTCTGTTTTGGAATAGATTGAACCATGGTGTTAAAAAAGTGTTAAACAGAGTTGAGACTCGTATTGATTTGGCCAACCCAGGCTCATTGGTTACCTCTACCTACATTTTTGTAAAACTTCAAAAACGTCCCTAAATTTTACTGCTGTTTGCTGAAATAAACACTAGTGGCAGTAAAACACCAACACGTTTTCACACAAATTATGATTCCACAGGCAGATTGTTGATTAATAAAGACATATTTTCATGTGGTTCTTTGCACAATGATTTATGACCTCCTTTCATGCATGAACACATTTTGATCACTTACCTATGAATGGCTTTTCTGACCGAGTAAACTTGCTTGGTAGTTTACCTGGTACAGTATTACACTTGCGATATGGAAAGCTTGGGTGTGAGACCCGTGAAACACGATATAATAGAGCATTAACCTAATTCAGTTGAATTTAATTGCCACTATATGCACAACAAACCAATGTAATAAAACATTGTCAGATTCACGTTTATCTGCTTCAAATAACCCTGAAAGCGCCACTCATTGGACGTTTTACCTTGAAAGTGTCACAAAAAGTGCAATGAGCAAGGTATAGTGTGTGCCTGGGTTGAATTTGGCTTGATTCAATTACTGATGCTGTTGACATACTATAATTTGCCTTTTTTATGACCCCCTGTATTGTGGCATAATACATTTCTCATAGCTGCTGGTCTCTGGATACAAAAAACCTTGGAAGATAGGAAGGAGGGTGGAATAAAACTTAGATTTGAGTGTGAAAACAGCCTTAAAACATGCATTGAGAATCAGAAGCCCTTGAAACCGCAACGGCAGAAGACAGACGAGGCCTACATGAATGAAAAATGAATGAAAAACTCAATTACAATAGCATGGTACATCTGCTATTTGCTAAGCATTATTCACACTGCTGCCTCATGACAGCATTGTATTGGCTGTGTGACATCCTTCCCAAAACATTTGTCTACAGTGCCAGCTTTATGAAATCTTCATTATATGAGTTCGACACAGATGAAGGTGACTGTAGATAATGGGGCTTTATTCCGCACAGCACAGTCAAGGTATAGACAGACAATCAGTTTGTCTCTATAAAGATGCACAGCTGTGTTTCTGCAGCCGTATTCACAGGCCAATAAAGACCTTCTTTGTCTTAGCTGGCATGAATCGACTGCGCTCTGATTGTCGTTTTATCTTTGTGAGGTTTGTCTCGTTTAGAAGATCTTTTTGTTTTGTTTTCTCAGTCTCTGACTGATTTTCCTGTGAGGAACAATAGTAAGCTTTCTTTGTTTTAAACCAAGAACTTCTGAAGGCCTAATATCTATGTACGACCAGTCAATAAGAAGGAATAAAAGACAAAGTTTGTTGTTGTTCCTTTGAACAGAATTCTACAACCTTAAAGAGCCCCTATCATGGATTTTTGAAAATGACTGTTCATATGTTGTGGAATATAGCTCTAAGGGAATGAAAACATCCTGCAAAGATTTATATCTGAAAGTGCACCCTATATAAAGTTATTGTCTTTCGAAAGTGAGAGTCGACTCTGAGTCTATGAAATGAATTGTTTTTGAAACGAATCATTAGCTGTTACATCGTGACGTAGAGACATACTGGCCGCGCCCAGTTACTGCGCGCGCATACGGAAGTGTAAACTTGAAGTCTACACATTCAAATACTTCATCATAGCATCATGTCGAGAAAATCATGATCATGTCGTGCTGTGTTCTACAATACAAAGATAGTTCAGCCACTTTGTTTTCATTTACCAGGGACGAGCATGTGAAGAATTGGTGGTTACAGTTTGATTGTGTTCTCATCAATTTAATTACGAATCGTTCAAAAACATGATAAATTAATTCAAATGTGGATTCGCAAGTGGTTGTTCCTGAAGGAGGGCTCAGTAACTTCCTTACACAGTGTATATGGATCAGCTTCCTCCTCCGAATCACAACCTGTAAGTATTATTAATAACTGTTGCTTTTATGGGTTTTGAAGCATTGGGCGCGAGGAGGGAAGGCACAATAAGTATGTGTGTGCGTGTGTGTGTGTGTGTGTGTGTGTGTAAGACCCCGTTTACACCTGGTATTAAAATGCGATCTGTATCCAGATAAGTTATCCGGATAATAAAAAACGCATGTTAATGCAAGGTGTAAACGCGTTGTGATCGGATCGTGATCGGATCTGCCTGACCACATCTGGAGGTAGTCTGGCTCGCATTGTGTCCGGATCTTTACTAGGTGTAAACGCAATCTGGTTGTTGAAACCACATATGTATATTTTACTCCTCCCAAAAATGCTAAAAAATAAACGTTATATAGGCCATATGTCATGTTATAGCCTAGTCAGATGCGACACGCGACATGCATCACCGCAGATGAGCAGCTGAGCGTCTATTCAACGTGCAAACATCGCAAATAAAAGTGAAAGTAAGTCACAGACGCAGTTAACACATCTTCAAGTAAAGAAACGAAATTATCTTACCAGGCCTGTTGCCACTCTCTCTTATTGATGTCTCTGATTTGGAAATTAGCTGATGATCAATAAAATGCCGCTCAGATCTGTTGCTTTTGGTGGCGTGCAATCCAATAAATCTGCATATAACGCAGGAGGTGAAGATCGGATTTATATCCGTTTTGCAAAAACACATTTATGTGGCCAGGTGTAAATGGAATCAGTACTTATTATCCGGATAACTTATCTGGATACAGATCGCATTTTAATACCAGGTGTAAACGGGGTCTAAGTTACGCTCAGCGCAGCTTCTAGGTCTCCAATGTCAATTTTTTTTTAAATATGTGAAATGTTTGTCGCTGTTATTGGAGTTGTCATAAAGAATAGAGCGTCTTGTAGTACTGCAGTGCTTTATCAATATGTTTATGCGTTATGCTAACAAACAATAACTGACTGGGTCATCTAAACAATCACCGCCGATTAGCGTCACGCAAAGGAGTGGTTTGGAAAAATGAGTCGTTGTACAAATCATTTGGGAGTCGGTGAGCAAATCAGTTAAAAATAAATGCATTTTATAAGACAAATAAAGTGTTTTTTTTTATCCTTGCATGCATGTTAAACTGTTTTTGGGAACTCCTAAAACAAAAATAGGAACATTTCAAATGCTATGATAGGGGCTCTTTAAGAATTTGAACTTTCTAAAGATGGAGATGCAACCAAAAAGTGGTCATCAGCAGTCAAGAGTCTGAAGCAGAAGAGTCTGAATTATGCAATTTCCAAGGGATGATGTGCACAGATTTCAGAGTCCCTCTCAGGCTGTATACAAGGGAGAACTAATGCAAATGTATAACATTTTTGAAAGTGTTTTGTTTTTTCATCATTGAGCTTTGGTTTGCCTGCCCGTCTGTGTTCCTTATTTAGTCCCCTTGTTTTTTTGTGTTTTTTTCTCTACACCTGTACTGTTTTACCTCGATTTCTCTGTTTCCTCACTTCTGTGTTCTGCACTTTAACTTTTTGTTGCAAGTTACCCTGGATATTTCCAGCATGTTCCATTTTATTGCTAATCCAAGGACGTCATTTAAAACAATCAACCAACTTCTTAAACCTCATAATAAAATTATCTTCTGTTGAGATGAGTAACAAAGTCAACAAATACTTTAGAGAGAAAGTCCATAATATCTACATCTCTATTGCTTCTGGCTCTTCTTTGTCGTCTACTGAGTCTCATTCTAAAAACTCACTTTCCACATCATTTTCTAATTGTGTCACTGTCAGTATATATTGTAGATTAAAATCACTGCAATTATTAACAACTCCTTAGTCACTGCCCAGGTTCCTGTGGCCCTTCAGGCAGCTACTATCTCACCAGTTCTTAAAAATTCTGGTTGTGATGTTGAAGATTTATCCAACTATAGGCCAATTGCGAATCAAGCCTGTTTGGCTAAGGTCCTTGAACGAGTCGTTGTTGGCTAGCTACAGCAATATCTGTCCAAAAACTATCTATTAGAGCGGTTCCAGACTGAATTTTGATCACAGCACAGAGACTATGACCTGCTTATTTCTGCCAACAGGGTTGCTTTCAGCATTTTAGTCCTACTAGACCTTGGTGCTTCTTTTGACACGTTCACACTGCAGGCTGAAACGACCTAATTCCGATTTTTTTGCCCCTATGCGACCTGTATCTGATTTTTTCATCACAGTCTGAACGACACAGATCCGATCTTTTCAAATGCGACCCAGGCCACTTGGGTATGTGGTCCAAATCCGATATGTATCCGATCTTTTGAAATGCGACTTCAATCTGAACGGTCAGGTCACATATATCCGACCCGCACGTCATTGCACGCACCTATAGCTAGCCAATACACGCTAACTCCAACGCGTTTCTGCACTGTTATGGGCCGCTGCAGACGTGTCTCTTCCCCAGTGTTGTGCCTGAACGCGTTCAATGAACGATAGTGCATGAACGCGTTCATATTTTGAACGTACAGTATTACTGCCTGATGAACATTACTGTGAACACGTTCATTCTGGTGTCTGTGAACGTGCGCTCTGTGTCAGTTTAACTTCGTACAGTAGGGTGCCAGATTTCTATAGAGTCTTCCTGGCTAAAACACATGTAAACATGCCTTAAAATGTAGCGAAAAAACACACAATCTGGCAACACCAGCCACCAGCGTCGCACCGCGGCCGCCGGCGACAAAGCAAGGAGCGCCGAGGGCGCGTACTATCAATTAAACGGGTTTTATGATGAGGTCGGTGACGGTGACGATCGGAAAAATCTTACATTTATGTGCAAACTTTGCCCGTCGATAAAACAATTGTTGTCTGTGTTTGTATATGGGCTGTGGCAATAATACTAATAAAACAAAAGCTCGCAACATATGGAAAAAAGAACTATTCCGCAAACAACAAGTGACGTCGTTGACCGTTGTTTACTCTTCTGCGCATGCGGGTCACTTCTGGGTCGTTTCACGATCACAAAAGGTCGCATTTAATCGAAAATGTGAACGGCCTTGCAAAAAAATCTAATTTTTTCAAAAAATCGGCATTGAGCATTAAGCCCTGCAGTGTGAACGTAGCCTATATGTCATACCAACCTTCTGGACAGGTTGTGTGTTTGGTTAGGCATCTCTGATTTTGTGTTTGAATGGTTCAAGTTTTAACTCACTGATGGTTTTTAATTTGTCTGTCTAGAAGAAGAAAAAAAAATCGGAGCAAAAATTAGTTCAACAGGGTGTCCCGCAGGGCTCAGTACTTGGACCCATTTTGTTTTGCATATAGATGTTGCTTCTCGGTGACATTATTAGTGTGGTCTGGGGTTCCATTGTCATGCTGATGATACTCAGATCTATGTCAGCACATACCCTGATCCTAATCTTGCACTTACATCTCTCACTAACTGTCTGGAAGAAATAACGGTGTGGATGCATGACAATTACCTTAAACTTAACAAATCTAAAACTATTATTCTAGATCTTGTTAGTACGCCGACCACATACAGTAAATGCATTCATCTCAATTTGTTTACTGATTCTGAGCTTACGTCTCCAACATCACAAGTGCGCAAACTTGGTGTTATTTTTGATTCGCAATTGTCATTTTACGCCCATTTTAAAATGGTCTTGAAATCTGCGTTTTTTTTAAATCTCAGAAACATTCCCATACTATCACCTTCTCCATCTCTGCCTGATGCGGAAAGACTTATTCATGCCTTTACGTCGAGGCTAGATTATTGTGATGTACTTTATTCAGGTGTCCCTGAAAAGTATATCAAGAACTTTCAGTATATTCAAAATTCTGTAGCACGTGTTCAGACCTACAACTGCTTGCTAGCATATTTCCCCTGTTCTTAAAGAACTCTATTGGCTTCTAGTAGAGTATTGATTTTAAAATCTTGATCTTGGCTCTTTATGCAACAGCTCCGGCAAACCTTTGTAATTTAGTAGCTCCTTACACACCAACTCGCTCTCTCTGCATTTCTGACTCCTTTACTTTTCAGCAGGCTACTTTCAAAAAAAAGTCAAGTATATTTATATAGCGCTTTTCACAATATAGATTGCATCAAAGCAGCTAAACACTATCAATCAAAACATAACAACAATGTTCGTTTCTTAGTGGAAAAACATCCACGTTTGGTAGAGCTGATCAAGGGTATTACTGATTGGTTAATTAATTTGAATATCCCCAACTGAGCAAGCCAAAGGCAACAGTGGCAAGGAACCAAAAAACTCCATCAAGTGACCTAATGGAGATGGTAAAAATGTATATGAATGTCTCTAAACAGACTTTAAACAGACTTAGACAGATGGCGTTCACATGCGCATTAAGAATTAATTCTATAGTTATGTTCGTTTGAATATATGTGCGCAGGTTCGTAATTCCCTACAAAACCATGGCTGAACAAACTACTTGTCTATAAATTTGATACAGAATTTTATCACATATGCGAAGCGAAATTCACAACGCTTTATCTGTAGAGTAGGAAAGGGATCCTCCATAGGGAGAGGCTAGTTGGTATTTTGATATTCGATTTTGATATTCTAGGTATTATCAACTGGACAGAATTTTGAGATCGCAGTAGACGTGAAGGACTATAATGCGTTAAGAGCTCGCTCAAGTACTGCGGAGCTAAACCATTTAGTGCTTTGTAAGTAATCAAGATCATTTAAAAATATATACAATGTTTAATAGGCAGCTAATGCAGTGTTGACAGAACCGGGCTAATATGGTCATACTTCCTGGTTCTGGTTCATTCCGTTAATTTTGTGAAAATATGGAGTTTTGTTAGATATAGTAAGTTTCGTTAGATTTTGAAGAAATATAGGGCTGAGTATCATCGGCATAACAGTGAAAGCTAATTCCATGTTTCCTAATGATATCTCCTAATGGCAGCATGTACAGAGTGAACAGCAGCGGTCCTAGTACTGAGCCTTGCGGTACACTATACTGAACTTGTGATCGATGAGATATATGCTCTCACTGTAGCAGCTAGGGACCCTTTAAACAACCTTGATTCCAGCTAAACTCTTGCTGACTCCTTTGCAAAGCTATCCAATTAGATTGGAATGGTTGATTTTCAGCTAGAACTTGCTAGTTTTGTGGAGAAAATCAGTGAGTGTGCCGTCTGAGGTTGAGAATGCATAAGACAAATTGTCGATAAATATAAATAAGTCCTAATAGTGCAATGAAGTGAGTGTTCAGTCGGTAAAGATGTTCTCTGAGATGACTAAGAGAGCACACACACACACACACTTTGCACATTTCCACTGTCCGATTGCTCCACATTCACTCCCTCTTCTTGTCACTTTCAGGTCATAATGTGACATGACACCAGTGTGCAGTGTGGCCGGCTAGCCAAACCTGAGCGTTTAACTTCAATGAATCTCATTTGCTCCTGGCTGCTCACTTACGCTGACAGACGCTGGCACCGTCAGCCTCCATCAGCCATCAGAAGAGGAGCATGTTCTGAAGCTTGACTGTTATCTCCCACACCCCAGTCCAGTCTCGCATCCAGCCTCAGACCAGCTCGAGGGCTGCGCTAGCCGTTTGTGAGCTCTAATGGGTCACACTAGGTGTATGGTAACTTCTAATAAGTTTGTAACTAATTCAGTGCATAATTTGTTTGCATAAATTGTTCATTATGCTAGACTCAGGCACGTGGACACATAGACATCAAAGGGGGCTTGAGCACCTGTCCTTTTTTATTCCTGGAGTGAAAGTGCCCTTTTTTCTGGGGTGCTTTGTTAATTTTGGAAAAATAATATATATATATACAGTATATTCCTGCTTCCCTATCAAACAAATATATTTATTGAATAGTGTATCTAAATATCAGGTCTGAAGCGCCAATCAAGAGTTAACGCGTCTGCTCTAGTGACCTCGCGCTACACCGCGTTTGGACTTTGAGCCGAGCGGATAAACAGTCCGTGCAACATGACATCATGACTTTTGCGTAAACATACACGCCACTTTCGAGTCAGGTGGCGTGTTATCTCTACGCATTTTGAGCTATCCGCGTGTATCCGCGTATATGTCTACGCCATTAACGTCCGCGTCATTCCGCGTGTCCGTACACGCAGTCAAATCTCCAGTCATAAATGCCATTAACCCCAGTGACGGTTAGGTTTAGGGACGGGGTTGAGGTAAGTCATATATTTATATAACGTTAAGTCAACGGCGTTCATAAACACGCTGAAAGGCGATTATGCGTCTTGATAGCACGCCAAAAATGGAAATACGAATTGGCGTGGCATACACACGCTACTTCATGAGATCAGTCTGGTCCGTGAGACGCGCGCAGTTCAAATGAGTTTCGTAACACTTTTGGCACATGAACATTATCGAACATTTATCAAACTCGATATTGATATCGAGCATTGACGATAATGACTCGAAATTGAATAAAAAAATATCAATTTAGGACGTGGTTAGTACTATCTAATGATACAAATGTAAAAATAAAATAAAACTTTAAAGTGGTTCAAATGGCGACATATCTTACCAAGATGTGTTTTTTAATAGTTTATACTCTTTATTGCATACAGAAATGGTAAGACAGACTGATTTTTATTTGAAGCGTCAAGTTACTTTCAAAAGGTGATTTACTCTGTTACTCTCCCCTCATATTAATAAGCTCTGTTGCTTCATGTTAATAAGCTATAAGTGACTAAAACTTTTCAAAGATCTCATCTTAGCTTCTTAACTAATAAAATCAGTTGTCAATGAATAGTTTTATCTGTAATAGTATTATACATGTATAATATAAGAAATTATATTATTATTTTCCATAGTTCATTAACTGAAAAGGTCAGATTTTCGGAGAGTTTTTGTGTGCTCTTTGGGCCACTGTTCTTCATTCAGAAGAATCCCTTATTTATTAAATTACTTGTATTACGATTAAACAGAGCCAGATTTTGACATGAGTGACATGCTTTTCCTTGCCCTCTGATTTAATCAAAATGCATGACTCTTAGTAAAGGATATTTTGCATTCACTTTATCTATGAAATCTTTCTAGCTGCCAGACATCCTGGATATCAAAGCAGATTGCAGATACACAAACTAAATTGCTATTTCATCAAATTAAGGTTTATTAAGATAAAACGATGCTTTGATAAGCCCGGATATCAGGAAGTGTGAGACATGAGCAAAAAGGCAATCTTACCCCCCTCTTAAAAAAAAAAAAAAAAAAAAATGACAACATATTGTAAAATGCCTGGAGCTAGAGACTTCGAACGCAGAATAAGTTCTCAAAGAAAGTACAGTATCGATCTTGAAGGAAAACCCTGGGATGTGTGTGCTGTGGTGGAGAGTACAGCAGAGTAAAGGGTTCTGGCCTTTTGAAGATGACAACTTCACCAATTTGCAGTTAATTATGTCACAGTCATAACTTTGGGATTCGCACATATAGAGGTGACATATGATATCAGCTGGAGGAAGGTTTGTTTCGCATCCGTTTACACTTACTAAGAGTACTTTTATCTTGGCTGTGAGAAAACTAATGAGGAAATGTATGTCTCTGTAAGCAATATGCCATTTTTAGGCCATGTATCTCCTCAAAATGTTCGGGAAATGTCTCAAACTATTTCATCAGCCACTTCGATTACAAGCAATTTTATAAACACTAAAGGAAATGGGGAATTACGTCACCACGGCAGAATGAAAAGTCTGGAGTCAAATAAAAGACATGTACAGAGAGTGAGTTTGTGCCTGTGTGTGTGTGTGTGTGTGTGTGTGTGTGTGTGTTTGTAGCTTCAAGGAGGAGGTAAGAAACGTGTAAGAAAATACCAACCCGATCTCACGGGAATTCGTACAAATTTTACGAGGTGGCTAATTCATAACAATTCGTACGACCTCACTTGTACGAATTAGTACGATTTTGCTAAATCGTACATATTTTACGAATTAGCCAATTCGTATGAATTTGTACGAATGACCTAACCCTGACCCCGCCCCTAAACATAACCGTCACGTGGGTTTAGACAAATCGTACAAATTCCTACGAGTGAGGTCGTATGAATTAGTACGAATTAGCCACATTTGAATCACTCGTACAAATTCGTACGAATTGGTCGTGAGATAGCGTAGGAAAATACACACGGCATGCCGAGTGTCTGGGCCCGTGACAGTGTTAACATAAGAAAAGATTAATACTGGAATATAGTCATATTCTGATTATGTTGTCATTTAAAACAAGTGCCATAACTAGATTAATTCAATATTCCAGTTGCTGAAAATATGAATATTACATCTGGAATATTCTATTAATGTCAAATAAATAAATGAATAAAGAAATAAAAAAATAAGCCAGTTTTAATGGATACAGACATATACCAAATGTCGTGAAGCACATAAATCTCTGTGTGAGAATTACGGATTAATCAGAATACAGAATAATGTGTCTGTAAACATAGTCAGTTTCTATTTGGCAGTTAGATGTAACACAGTGTGCCAGCATTCATCTGAAACTTAATAATAGCGTCAATGGTTGTGTATATAATAGTGATATACTGTAATAAACATAATTATATTTTACTATGAACTACTTTTATACTAATTAGGCATTAATAATCTGGCCACCTGCAGTAGCTCTCAAATCTCTTTCACACAACAGGGAAATTCGGATATTACACATTTAAACACGGTTTGGCAGTAAACACTTAAAATAGAGTGCCGAAGAGATGACGTCACTTTGTAGGACAACTCGGAAGTTAGCGGCGCACGGGTTCCCTCGATCGAAAAGCTATGCATTTTCCCCATAGACTTTTGGAAAATCACAAAAAATAAGTTCTGTGTTTAACAAAGAGTTGTGACCCTTACACGTTTTGTCTAGCAAGATAATCTTTACAAGTTAATCCAAAATGTATACATTTTGAAGCCTATATAAAGTTTTTAAAAACACAAGCAGAGACAAGTTTAAAACACCAAAAGCAGGTTATAACAGGTGTGTTTTATGTCATAGATCAAAACGTGAAAATATTTAGAGGCTTTGTTCACCACAGACCTTATTTCAGGCGATTTAGCAGAAACCCATTCAAAAAACCCATAGACTTTATAGTGAGGGAACCAGGAGTGCTTTAATGCTAACTCACTTCCGCGTTTTGGCCAACAAAGTGACGTGATAACTTTGGCACTCTATTGCGCAAGTTGTATGGACTACGTTTATGATGCGTTTTGTTCTTTCAGGAGCTTCTTTTAAAGCAGCATTCCATTATTTTAGAAATTTTGCTCTCGGGGTCCCCCTACAGTTGGGAAACAGTATTGTCTTCTACACTGTCGTAAAATCTGTCATGGTTACACTAGGGAATACACCAGGGGCGGCTGGCCAATAGAGGGCGCTAGGGCGCCGCCCTCCCTCGATGAGCCAGACCACAGTTTATGAGCCAAATGCAATATATAAGTAAATACATAAATCATGTATAGAAATTGTCAATATTAGTGAAAAATAAAATAGAAATTCAAAATATCTGGTTTTTCTACACTTCCCCTTCCTGAAGTGTACGCATAGAGTGCACGTGATCAGCGCTGGGGCGCTGGAGGAATCGCCCCAGGAGGGCGGGTCTCTGGAGAAGCTCAGCCAATCGCTGATTTAAGATATAAATGATTGACATAAACTGTAGCCAATCAGCGAGCTTAAATCTAGTCAGCTATGGGCGATTCTTGTAGCGCCCCAAGTAAGCGCGCGGCCGTGACCGCGCCCATGCGCACCACTACTAAAGTTATGGCTATCTATGATAGACCTGTCATTCAACCTATTGTATGTCGATGTACCATCTCAAGGGTTTGGGAAAAATATTATAAGGTTGAAAAAACGACATAGTGCTGCTTTAAAGATTTTTTTATGGAAGAGAGAAAGTTGGAGTGATATGGAGGTTAGCAAAAAAAAAAAAAGAAGACAAAATTACTATTCCTTTATCTAATGAAAAGTAAACCCTACGTGATGCTAAATGGAAACATTTAGCCAGGAATAGATAAGCAAACGCAGCAAAAATGTGTGTATCATTATAGCAGGGATATCAGGCTGTACGTGTAGCATGAGCATTATGGGAACTAAATGTGAGGCGGGATGAATAATGAATAACGGAGGAGATGTGCTTCCTGGAACTGCGTTGAGCCGAGCCGAGCAGATCCCTGATGAAGCCCACAGCTTCCTCTCCCTGCATTTGCCTCCAGGTGAAAAATCTGCCATCTCTCCCCCCTCCTCCTCCTCTACTGCTGCAGCCATCTTAGCCAATTCAAAACACAGCACTATATAGACACAGGCCTGTGACTCAAAAAAGAGTCTACTAGTACATGAAATTAGAGTTTATAATGTAAAATTAAATAATAATAAAGAGGGAAATCAACAAACATAGCGTAAAACAAATGATGATGAAGCTGTGAGGGATACAGTATAGCAAGAAACATTTACGTTGTTTGTGTAACTGACGAAACACTAAAAATGGAAAAAAATATTAAACTCATGCTGTTTACTGTTTAAAACTTATTTTTACTTTTCAAAATCAAAGTCTGTCTTGATGATCTCTCCTCAAAAATGTTTTAATGCAATGCAAGTTTGAAAAAATAAATAAATTTTTATGCATTTGAAAGAAGTCTCTCCAGCTCACCAAGGCTGCATGTATTCAAGTAAGAAAAAATACAATAAAAACAGTAATATTGTGAACAATTATTACAATTTTACATTTATTTATTATTCATTCCTGTGATGCAAAGCTGAATTTTCAGCATTTCTCAGTCTTCAGGGTCACATGATCCTTCAGAAATCACTCGAATATGCTTATTTGCTGCCCAAGAAATATTTATTATTATTAACAATGTTGAAAATAGTTGTGTTGCTTCATATTTTTCTGGAAACATTGAATTCCTTCCTTACTTCTTTACTAATTTTGATACATTTTTCAACATTGATAAGACAACATGTTTCAACATATTAGGGTATGTTTACATGCAATGTATTTACTAAAAATAAAGAGAATTTGAAAAGTTTTGTGTGCAGAGGACGGTTCTTTGAAAGCGCTGTATTCTGCTGCCAGGCCAGTAGTTGGCGATGTTACTTTGTATAGAAACACTAAGACCGTGTGTTCACCGAAGCGTTTTTCCACGCGCCTGGCGTATGTTTTCAATTGTTTTCAATAGGAGCGCCGCGTTTTTTAAACTCCATGAGCGTAACGAGGCGCTGAGCGTTTTTTTTCATGCTGAAGCGCCGAGCGCCCGGCGTTTTTTAGTGGTCGCCGAGAGTTGAAAAATGTTCAACTTTGGATAAAACGCAGCACTCATCACTGTCAATTTTTACCCAGCCGTCCAATCACAGTGGAGGAGGGGCGGGACTAATACCACACCGACCAACTGTCACAACATTCAACTGCTGCGGATATTCTGTATCATAGCAACGAATCGTCTCAATGGAAAAAACGCTGCGCTGGCAAAACGCTCTCAAGCGCCCAAAGCACAGAGTCTTCAGCAGAGCGTCTAGCGTTTTCAGCTGGCTAAAAACGCTTTGGTGGACACACGGCCTAAGCGCCTATAGACCGAACACGTAATACACACAGGCATGATGTCCCTGTTCTCACAAATGTCCATTTTTGTAGTTTATACAGAGACGATAACGCTATCAGTTTCAAAAGTGTGCAATATTAGGCCCCCAATACGCTGTTGTCATTTTTACAGTAACATTTTTCTTTTAAATTGTAACATTTCACAGCGTTACCATTTTTACTGTATTTTTGATCAAACAAATGCAGCCTTGGTGACTTCTTTCAAAATCTTAAAAAAAGAAACATAATTATTACAAAATTCTACGCTCTAAAAAAAATGCTGGGTTGTTTCAACCCAACATTTGGGTCAAATATGGACAAACCCAAATGTTGGGTTAAAAATGTAATTTAAAAATGAACAGTTGAAAGTGAAAGTTGAAGTTGGGTTAAAATTTGAAATGACATTTTTAACCCAACATTTGAGCTTGTCCATATTTGACCCAAATTTGGGTTGAAAAAACCCAGCATTTTTAGAGTGTAGCGGTAAGTGTGAGATGTTTCTGTTAATACTAACAATGCATTTAATCTACAGTATCTGTTATAAATAAAATGTTTTATTGTAAAAGTAACCCTCACATGGTGTAATTGGAGCTCTCGTGCCATGGAATCCAGGCGTATGTGTGTGTGTGTGTGTCACCTTTTCAACACATCCACTGCTGACCTGCTTCAGGAAACAAGAGGAAGGATTTTCAGCCCGCAAGGAAGGAACAATGACAATTAGATTCAAAGCCAAGGGCCCTGAACCCGACCACTGCAAAGTCTAAACTCCCATAATCCTCTTACATCTCTTCAGCACTAAAACTGCAGCTTTTATTGGTAAATACCCATATCAACTTTGTTGATTCTCATTTTATTGTAGCACTAAACCTGTCTTCCATATGACTGGAGAAAGTTGAAAGCTCACTTTTTTCTCATTTGAATAAACAACACTTCAATCTTATCATCAGACCAGGAGGATTCCAGGAACGTGCGTGGGTGCTTAATACCCACTTTTATACCCTTCAACAAACAAATCTGATGACAAGTGCTTGTTAAAAAGGCTTTTGGTGTCTGAGGATCTGAGCGCCCATCTGCACGTGACTACTCTTTCCATCAAAATCTCGACTTAAAGTTTTGGCCACAGGAACAAGGATCAATTTGTACAAGTTGTTCTTCTCATTAGATGCAGATTTACGTTACATTACACTGCCGACCAAAGTTTTGGATCTGTACGATTTTTTATGTTTGTTTAAAGAAATCTGCTTTCAAAGCTGAACTCTCAGCATCATTCCTCCAGACTCCAGTGTCACATGATCCTTCAGAAATCAGTCTAATATGTGGATTTGATGCCCAAAAAACATTCATTATTATTATAAATGTTGAAAACATAAATGTCTTTACTGTAACTTTTAATCAATTTAATTCTATATATATATATATATATATATATATATATATATATATACGTATATATATATGTATATATATATATATATATATATATATATTTCTTTTATATATCCCCCCAAAAAAAAAAAACTTACTGACCCCACTTTTGAACGGTAGTGTTTAAAGGGGACATATCATGCTAAATCCATTTTTTTTAGCCCTTAAATGCATTTTGTTGTATATTTGGAGTGTTTATATACAGAAAAGTTCAAATTGTTCTCTTCAGGTGCTTCTTTTATATCTTTATATTCTGTTTTGGTCATATTTTGCAACCTGTTCAGATTTTTCGGTTCTCTATGACGTTTTTTGAACAATTACGTCACAGTCCGCCATTATTATTTCTCGCTCCGATTTTGTAGTCCGAGCTCAATGATGCAGAAGTTACAAAAGGGCAAGTCAAAATGTTTGGATGTTGAATTTAGTGACCCACACGCTTCATTACACCGTCTCTCAGCATCAGAACCTCTTCGAAGTGCCTGGCTGAGTTTTATTTATCAAGAAAAAATTTACCCTTATCTATGGGTAAAATCATGTTTTGTGTGCGTGAAGCAGTTCAAAGATTCCCACTTCAACAACCTCTGCCAGTATAAAGAAGGGTTTGCCGATCGACTTCGCCTGAATGAGGGGTCAATTCCTTCTTTCTTTGGAGACGACGAACAGAGCATTTCGATAAGCTGTAAATATCGTTAATAAAAATAAAGTACTTTACTTTCTTAAAACACATGGTGGTCATGGTTTAGCAGTACCTTTGTCTTTCTTTGTTTTGGTTTTGAAGTAACGTTACATATTGTTCTTGAGTTTCATCAATGGTCATTTAGCTGCGTTGTTTTCTGATGCTTTTCTAAACGTATCATATTATCAAAACAGATTTTTAGAGTTAAGATTAGACCATAGTCATTTTATCTTGTCAGTGTGCTTGTTTTAACAAGAGAAATAATCGACTTTCACTTATAACACAATACAGTTAACATGCATACCACTGCATCCATATGAAGACGTTGTTCTGCAGGTTTGTCGTCGTCTTTATCAACTCGCTCGCTCTGGCTCAAACATGTGGGCTTGATGGACAAGTCTTCCGTTGTTGATATTTTGTTAATGTGTGAATAAAAATGTTCTGTGATGCTTTATAATCGTATATCTCTAATCAAACTACAAAAATGGCCGAACGGAGCCGAGCGTGAACTCAGCGACCTGGAGAGCGGGCGAGGTCCTTTGCATTTAAAGAGGCCGCTCTAAAACGAATTGCTCACAGACGCACATCAGAAAAGGGGTAGAAAAGGGACCTCTGGAGCTATAATAATGAGGAATTCAGACTCAAGCATTGCAGTTATGCTTTATATAGACCACAAATGTATGATTTATATGTAAAAATGAATGATTTAAAAGCATGATATGTACCCTTTAAAGTTACAAAAGTTTTCTATTTCAGAGAAATGCTGTTCTTTTTAACGTTCTATTCATCAAAGAATACTGAAATAAAAATGTAAATAACTGTTTTCAACATTGATAATAATAAGAAATGTTTCTTGAGCAGCAAATCAAGATATTAGAATGATTTTAAGAAGGATCATGTGACACTGAAGACTGGAGTAATGATGCTGAAAATGCATTGCATCACAGGAGTAAATTACACTTTACTATCTATTCACAATTTCACATAGAAAACAGCTGTTTTAAATTATAATAATATTTTACAATATAACTGTTTTTTTTATCAAATAAATGCAGCATTGACGAGCAGAAGGGACTTCTTTTAAAAATATTTAAAAAAAATCTTACCGATCCAAAACCTTTGTATTTTTCGAAAACAAGGCCGCTTTCATTCAATAGCTGCTTATGAAAGCTTTACGCACTTTTGGGCGTAAGAACAAACACCATTTTCATAACATCAAACTTTCTCATTAGAGGCGGACGCACATTGGACTCTGATCAAACCGAGATTGCTTTTTAATCGCGCGGATGGATATCTTTATCTCGCGGGGCTCAGATATAGTTCTTGATCAAGATAACGCCACGCCTCGCTCAAGTCTATCAAAAACGTTTCCATTCATCCACGAGTGATGCGGTGTAACCAGCCGCTGTCAGAGGAGAGTGACTCGGGGACAGTGAGCGGTGTGCTATCGCTATCGCTATTAAAATCTTTTTAATTTGCAGGCGATGATTAGATTCCCTGGCATCGCGAGGCGTCGAGTGATGTCGGACAGCACCTATTAACGTGACGTTTGATTTATTTCAATTTGATGCGGACCACACTGTAGATCTATATTAAAGATAGATTCCAGCTCTTTTGTTTAATATGCTTGACCCAAAGCTTAATTTGATAGGATCACTCAAACTGGCATCAAAGTGATTAATTCTACAAGCGAACTGCTAGCGGAGCATGTCCCCATGTGCACGCGCCAGTGAGACAGGGAATATGGCAGTAATTGGCTTTGCTGCAATTAGAAACTCTTTTACCTAGGATGCTCTTTGTTCCTGGATTTAGGCTTTTTTACACATCTTGAGTATTACGTGTGAGAACCATTACGTGTGAAAAACTATATACACTCCATTTTGTCTAATAAAATGATTCAAGCTTTCTTTGCCAGGTCATATAATCCCAGAGCACATAAAAGCCTTAATAAAGGAAAAAGTAATGTAAGTATATGATTTGTGCCTGGAAGTGGAAGGATCACATTTTCTGAAGAAATTCACAAAAAGAGCGTTTCATTCAAGCATTCAAGTCAATGATTTGCTTTTAGAAATGCACATACGGTAGGTTCTGGATGGTTGCTTACTGGTTCAAGTTTTAAAAAAAATCAGACGACAGACAAAAACAAAACAAAAAAATCTGATAGTTTAGATAGCAGACCTCTCCTCAACATGCCTATGTCTTAGTCTAATTCATATGCAGTTTCTACAGCCTTATATTAATTGAGAAACTACATTGCTTATTTGTACATTTAATAATTCACTTGTCACATCAAATTTAATTGAACTGCAAAAGCTAAAATATAATTAAATTGAGTAAGACATATCTAAAAAAAAAACACGTTACATATTGTAATAACTATAAATGTTGCATAATTACATGCATATAAACCTAAATCAAACCCTAATCCTAACTCTACAGCCTAGAGTAAGTACATGTGGTTAATTATTATTACTCAGCACTTAAATGTATATTTAGACTGTAACAAGGACACCTTAAAATAAAAATGTAACCAAACTTTCTTTTACAGTCCTGTTCTCTATATACATACTGTATATTATGGTCATCGCGATAACTGGATAATAACTAGGTACAAACCCTGAGCCTTCCACATACAGTAAGCGTTCATACTACAAAATAAAGTGCCACCCTTTTAGTTATTAATTGATTAATAATTAATTTATTTGAAATTGATTTATTTTTATAATCCTTTCAGGAGCCCAAGACTGCTTCACAAAGGAAAACCGGAATAGATATTATGTAATAATTATTATATACCCATACCCATTATTAAACCCATAATTTAAACAAAACCATCCAAAAAAAAAGAATAGCACACCAAAACAAAGACAGATTTGAGGTGAGAATCAGGCCAGAGTTGAATATGGATATTTGGATAATTTTAGTGCTTTCTCTGGCCTCGTATTGAGAGAAACTATGTCATGTTTGCAGTGGTTATAGTTTATAAATATTTAGTTACACTTTATTTTAAGGTGTCCTTGTTACAGTGTAATTACATTTAAGTGCCGAGTAATAATTAACTACATGTACTGTAAAAAATAATCGTAATTTTAACGGTAAAAGACTGTAAAAATGCGACAGTAAAAAACTGTGAATTGGTTAACAGAAAGTTTCCGTACTTTATCCAGTAAATGATTTTATTGTAAAATACCGTTAATTTTTTTTTACAAATATTTGCCAAGTGAAAAAGAGCAACTCATTGTATAATTTGCAGTGCCATACATTCCCACAATTCGTGACACATTTTATGTATTTTTTGTTGAACTGTTTCCTCATAGTTTTCTTGTTTTTTCTCTAATCAGTTATGTACATTAGGGTTTTATGTTACATTTAATGTTGTTAAATTAATGTTTATTGTATTTTTTTATTTCATGTGTGTTACCATGATGGTGTTTAATGTTTGTGTGAATGACTGTGCAGCTTCTCTATATAAGTATTAACATTTTATTGGAAGACTACTTGTGATGAGCTTTGATTGATCACGTGACTCATCACTGCTGTGATGATTGTTGATTGTCAGTGTGTTACAATGGTACAAAACAGATATCAATTTTTCAAAAGGTTGGTATATCAACAGATTTCAGAGAATTAAATACAGTTTATTACTGTAAATTTTAAGTTAAGTCTGTAAAACCATTTACGTTCCTACCGTATCTTTAACGGTAATTTTTTTTTTACCGTAAAAATTACGTTTTTATTTTTTACAATTATTTTTTGCAAATATTTTTATACAACTATTTTTTGTTAGGGTTCGGTTAAGGGTTACTTGGATGTATTTAACACAACTTATAGTTATTACTATATGAACTACATGTAACGTGTAATAAAGACACTGTAATATGACATTTTACCAAATATTTTAATATTATAACCATTTTTACACTATGAATCATGATTCTACTGGAGATACTGCCACTGTTCGTCCGACTGTTACTGTACTTCATTTTATTTTTGATACTGTATTTTATTTCTATTATTATGATTTTTTTATTCTAAACTGTTTTAATTATTCTGATTTCTTTTGATTATTTTAATTTCTTCCATGTAAAGCACTTCGAATTGCCACTGTGTATGAAATGTGCTATATAAATAAACTTGCCTTGCCTTGCCTGGCCTTACTGCACAAACGTTTCACACTTAGCTTTGCAGAGCAGAACCAACCCTTATCTCCAAGTATTAACATTAGCAATAGCCTTCAGTAAAGATATCAAAAAATATGTGTCAAATGTTCTAAACAGAAAGCAAATTTAAGATGGTAAAAATAAAAGCAATAATTTCCCTTTGAATAGAACTGATTGTAAAAAGAGGATATTTTGCATTCCTCCCCCTCCGCCCCCGAAAAAAAATAGCATTTTTTGGTCTCCTTCCTGTAACGATTTCTGACATTTGCCTATTTTAACATTATTATGTGATATTACCTAGGACCTGCAAAGTAGGAAGCATAAATTATTTCAGTGCTTTTGGTTCAGAGCCGATCATCTAAAACAAGCCATGTTTCAGCCTGGAAGACTGGCTAGATCCAAAAACTCCATTAACCAGGTGGCAGCGCATGAATTAAAAATAACCCAACACGGCTTTGCAGTCAGACCCTGTTTCTGCCTGCTGCGCTTTTCCACGCTCGCTCTCCCTGCCTTTCTTTCTTTCTTTCTTTTTCAGAGTCATCCTACAGGAGATTTGGTCTAGTGTACATTTCCACTGACCCGACCCCTAACACAAAGCGTTCACATGATATAGTCTCTGCCCGGCGGACAGCATTACCGAATCCTCCACGGCAGTGTCTTTACCCTGTTTCGCCTGCACTTTTGTGAGTACATGTGTCTGATGTGTGAATTAGACGGCAAATGGGAAATGTAGCAGAGACACCTCAACCGGCTCTAGTTATCGAGCTGTCATTGAACCGCAAAACCCCACGCTTTACTGGAGAAGAGGTGGAATTAGCATCAGGATGACACACCATTCGAATACAACATGTGTGTGTGAGGGAAAATTCAGGCGAAACGTGTGCGCTGTCACACACATGCTTATTTAAAGCTGTGATATGACTCCCCCCATCACAAACCTCAATAGGTAATCCGACGAATAGAAAAAAAGAAGGAATATCAGCGCATGTGAAAGTATGTCAGTCCCTCAGAAACTGCAGCCATGTTGAATCTGAGAAGGTGGCGGGGAGGGGGAAAGGAATCGCAGGCCCATTTCGTGTCCCAAACGACAGTCTGGCGAGGTGGGCCACCCCAACCTCCCTTATCTTTAATGGGTACTCCATCATTCTGCCTGCTGCCCGCTATGTTCGTCTTTCCACTGGGTCGCCCAAACAGATGGGCTTTGTAAGGCTCGATGGCACATTCCGGCACCGCAATCTGTTTCCGCGAGTCCGTGATCAAATCAGAAGAAAAGCTACGTCTCGCGCACATTGCGGCACATATGTACCGCCTTAGCTTGTGCCTATGTCAGTGAAATTAAAATCACTGGAACGTTTTAAATACTGACGGCATGACAACAAAGAGAAAAGACGAAGGGGGGTGAAATAATCGCAGCTTGCTAAGGAGAACTTCCTGCAGTACATGCACGGGAATAAACAGTGGGGAGGAAAAAGCCTTGGCCAAAGTGGATATTATTATATACCATTACAAACATGTTTATCTCAATCCCTCACGCCCTCCGTCTGTGGGTTAATTCTGTGTGACGTAAGTTCAAAGCATTGTAGCGTTCACCATGTAACAACCTTATCCGAAAGGATTTCTCTTCATTGTCTGTCACAATTCCGAATTTAACTGGAAGAAAAGTCTTTTTGAGTAAAGTAAGAGCGGGAATTGAAAACATTTTACTTACTCCTTTGCTTGATTATTATTTTTTGTTGTTTTTTTTTCCCCGATGACCCATTTCATACTCAACGATTTCCTCAATTAGAATTTGAAAGCCTAAAAGTTGTGACTTTTTTTAGTGGACGTAACTTAGAAGTTTTCAAAATAGCATAGCATGCTGTCGTCCTAATTGAGGCTATTTGTTCAAAAACCCTCATACACTGAAAAAAAAATTGTAGGATTTACTTGTGCCAATTTATTTGCCAAGTAAAAACCTAAACATATTTATCAGTAGCTTTAATTCGAAATATTTAAGATAAATTTACTTGGAATATGGAATTAAGTAAACTTTACAGAAAATAAGTAATTTAAACTTGGCTAGTAAAAGGTTGATTAAAGGATTAGTTCACTTTTGAAAAAACTTTTGCTGATAATTTACTCACCCCCATGTCATCCAAGATGTCCATGTCTTTCTTTCCTCAGTCGAAAAGAAATTAAGGTTTTTGATGATGTCCTTAGAAAAGTTACATTTTTGGAATAAGCTTTGAAATAACCGATCGTTTCGCATGATAAGACCCTTATTCATCGTCTGGTGTCGTTTAAAGACATTTGAAGCTGCATCTGTAACTGTTATAACTGTCGTTTGGACCTCGGTTGGACCTGGTTCCCATGGAAGTCCATTATAAGGAGAAAAATCCTGGAATGTTTTCATCAAAAACCTTAATTTCTTTTCGACTGAGGAAAGAAAGACATGGACATCTTGGATGACATGGGGGTGAGTAAATTATCAGCAAAAGTTTTTTCAAAAGTGAACTAATCCTTTAATATTAATTATTTGAAATTTCCTTTGCCTTTGCATTACATTTCAGTAAAACAATAATATTGAATTTTATAGTCATTGACAGTATGTGCTTTAAGTAATTTATATTACATCATGTCAGAAGTTAAGCATTATGTGAATGCAAAGACCTCAATACTTGGTCGACAATACACAATGGCGGTAGCATTTGATGGGTTGTTTTTGTGATTGAATGTGTCATTTTGAGCAAAAGTTTACTCGAAATGTCACAAAATGGCAAGTTACTAATACTGACAACTAAAATTAATGAAAAACAGTGTAAATACAGCTGGAAACCAGTGAAAAATGAACCTCATTAATTATTCAAGGTCCAGTGGATGATGGGAACCCCAGTATCAGAAAAGTTGAGACATTTTTACTTAATTTTATTGAGTTGATATTTACACTTTCATTTCTACTCGCCTGAATTAAGAACTGATTTGGAATTTACTTCGTTTTTTTTTTTTTAATTCTTGCCTGAACTTTTTCATGTAAATTATACTGTTTTGTCCGGAAGTATTTAATTCACCAAAAATCATTTTTTACAGTGTGTTTTTGTTAATATACAGTGAAAAGTTTGGAATAAGCCAGTCTTCAGTGTCACATGATCCTTCAGAAATCATTTTAATATGCTGATTTGCTGCTCAGTAAACATTTCTTATTATAATCAATGTTGAAAACAGTTTAATTGCTGCTTAATATTTTTGTGAAAACCATGTTAAACTACCATTCAAAAGTTGGGGGGTTAAGTGAGATTGTAGTTTTATGATGCAAAATATTTATTTTAAATAAATGCTGGGTTACATTTTACAGTATTCCGATAGTCCACTTTAGACATTCTGCTAACTATAAGTAACTTTGCAACATTTCAACTATCAGTTATTAGCATATTAGTAGTAGTGTTAGGTCAGGGTTAGGTGTGAGAGTTTGGGTGAGTAAAATTACTATTGGGGAGCATCAAAATAAAGTGTTAGCAGATATCAGGCACACAATCCACTATACTCTACTAATATTTATCTATTATTTATTTGTGAAAAGTTTCTTGTGACCGTCCATAAAAATAGTGAAAGCCAACTGAGTTTAATGGAAAGTTGGCCTGCAGTTACTTAAAGATTAAAATATTTACCAAATGCTGTTCTTTTGAACTTTACATTCATTAAAAAATTTAGGGAATATATTCATGATGGTTTCCACATTAATTATGTGCTACAATGTGACGAGACGGGAATATGATGGCAGACATTGTGAACAATGTTTCTATGTGCAGTTTGTTAACATAACATTAGATGTCGTCTTTTTGTCTGGTACTAATAAACTTCACTAAGTTAGCTAAATACACTAAGTTCATGCTTACAGCTGTTAGATAATAATGACTGTACCTAACATTAGTCATTCGCGGTCAAAACACTGTGGTGTAAACAGTTTGATGTCGGGATATTCACTGCTCCGAGCCTGTTAAACTAAAGCCAACCAACAACCCTGTGACGTCACATGTTAGAATACTGCACAATGGCGGTGAAAGATATAACGGATTTTCTTTTTTTTTCTTTAATATGTTTACATTTGTCATGTTTCTTCTATAATTGTTGATTATAGTGGAAATCCATCTTGTAAATCATGTAAACTTGATTGACTACTTCATTTCCCCTTTAATCCTAGCTTTACTTTGTCAAAAATGTTGGTTAGTGGTATATGAGAACTACTTTAAAATTTGAGTTGGTTGCATAGGTTTCACAGTAGCTTCCTCAACACCGGTAGTGTTTTATTTGTCATTTTAGTCCATTTTGTTCTCCCTATGAGGGGTCGATAACGTTCTAACAGCATTTACCACAGCCTAGCAGTGCTTAGCTTTAGACAGCAGGGATGTAAAATGGAATTTGACCTGCATGATTCCCGAGCTGTGAAAAGAGAAATTAACAACTCCCGTTACATTTTTCATCCGTCCCACACAGGCAAGGTGAAATAAGTGAAGTACAGCAGAGCCCGGACGTGTAAAATGTGTTTGGATCCGACCGCGAACACGGCGGAGGAACTCATGAAAGATGCATGGAGCCACTGGAGATGTATAAAGAATTTAGAGATATAAAGGATATATGACAAATAAATCAGGATGCAAATCTCAATGGGTGCCTTTGGGAGTTCTCCGATGAAAATCGGCTGAAATATTAAACGGAGAGGAGAAACATTCTATCGATGATGAGAAGAAGACTTAGGAAAAAAAAACCTTACTCTTTTTTTGAGGCATAGTCTTTTTTTTTTACTCAAATGTAGAATGCACTATGTACAAGTGCTAAATCATCAGAGTATTTCTGTCTTTACAGCATTTTTCGCTCAGAGCTTTTTCAGTCTTTGAAACCTTCTCAAGTAATATAGTCTCTTCAAATGGACTGAATTCAGTCACAAGGGGGTTAAATGCAAGACAGGAACAGGAACAGAAATGTTCTAGGATCACAATAAGATACAGTAAGCTCTTTCGACAGAATTCGTGGTTATAATATTAGTTAGCAGAAAAATTAGGGCTGTCAAACGATTAATCGCATCCAAAATAAAAGTTTGTGTTTACATAATATATGTGGGTGCACTGTGTATAATTATTTTGTGTATATATATATATATATATATATATATATACTGTATATATATACACACACATATGCATGTATATTTAGGGAAAAAAAATATTTATATATAAAATATAAATAAAAATTATATTTAAATCTGTATACTTGAAAATATTTCTTAAATATATACAAGCATGTGTGTGTATTTATATATATAAAATAATTATACACAGTGCACCGACATATATTATGTAAACACAAACTTTTATTTTAGAGCGTTTTATTATTTTATTTTTAGAGATAATGTTTTAATCAAACAGATCTCATTCCCCATTGAATACCATATGTATTTTTTCCTACTATGGTAGTCAATGGGATCAGTATGATTAAAACATTATTCCAAATATCTTTCTTTGTGTTCAGCAGAACAAATAAACACATAGAGGTTTGGAACAACATGAGGGTGAGTAAATACTGACAGAATTTTCATTTTTGGGTGAACTAACCCTTTAATATATGCATCTTATAAGGGCTTATAAGTGTCTTATTAACTGTTAATTACTGCTTATTACAAGCACCTTAAAATAAAGTGTTACCAAATGGGAAACTATTTTCATATTTCTGTGAAAAGTTTCTTGTGACTGTCCATAAAAATGGCGAAAAGGCAACTGAGCTTAAAAGAAAACAACTGAAATCGCAAATATGAAACTATCCTGCCGATTCCTTGTAAATTTGCCAATACTTTCCCAAGTGCATTTGGAGGAAAATGAACAAATACCTATATAAGATTATTTACTAAAATCCACTGCCATTTTCTGAAAATACAGCAAGCACTCCGTCAAACAGTAAAGATGTCTCCATTTTCTTAATCTTTTTTCTTATGCGTGTCTAGTGCTTTCTTAAATGCTCTAGTACTTTAGCAGATGTGATTCTTGGGCCTGGCGCTTCTCCTCTTCGAGTCTTGTTTTCTCTCTTGCTTGCCCCTGTCTGTTTCATAAAAAAAAAGAGCCTTGGCTAGAAAAGGCCAAAATTCTGAAAGGAGATTTATATAATGGCTGTGTGTGTCTGAAGGCAGACATTCAACATCAGGAAAGCAACTATCCTAATGGGAGTGATCACCATGGTGATCTTGGGTAGCCATACAGGACTGTCTTGGCAGCCGTGCGTGAGGATCTGGCTCGCTGTCGGTGGAGCACATTGATTAGTGCTGGAACACACCGGAGCTGCTAGAGCCATTAAACCCTGTATTTTCTTAAGGGAGAGAGGCACCAGAGAAATAAGAAACAAGGGAATTGTGGACTTTTTTGTTTTATTCCCTCTCCTGACCACATATTGCTGCTTTTATAGACATAATGGCATCATTAATTGATTCATTACAAATCACAAATCATTAAAAGGCTCATATACAAAGAAAAAATACTTATTTGTCTGGTATATTTTTTGTACTTCCCCTCCTTTAAATCCGACTCTGTGACAGACTGACAAAACGAGCTGTGCTGAAATGTGCCAGACAATCTGTTAAGACCAGACTGAAATGATCAGGTTTATTGATAAAAAAATAAAAATAAAAAAAAACTTGAGCTTCTCACTTATGTTGGATTCCTCAGAAGGATCTGCAGAGCAGCAGGTGCTGCACACAGCCAGAGAAAACAGCAGTTCAGAAAGCATCAAGTCATTAAAACTCTGCATTGTCCTGAATATTGTCTAAGCATTCATTTCATTGAACAGAAGAAAAGCTCTCAGGAGTGCATATGACCATCACATCCTTTTGATTTTCCTGACAAAAATCTTTCACATTAAAATGAGTCAAGCTGTTCACACATTGGCAATAAACTGCTATTATTAAATGTTAATGCTTACATACAGATTCGGATTCTAAATTCCTCTTAATGATTCTGGTTCTGCTCTATTAAAGGTACATTGTAAAAAAAAATTTGCCAAAAAAAATACTGTGAAATGGTTTAACATCATATTATGTCATTTTACTGTAAAATACTGTCAAATTAATAGTTGACAATTAAAAACTAAGAATAATTTAAAGTTAAATGAAACCAGTAAAGGGACATTCCCAGAATAGAAGTCCCTAAATATCACTTAAATCGTTTTGTTTCTTCTTATTTTAGTTGTCAGTAATGTACATTAGTGTATTTTGTTGCATGTTCTGTTATTTAGATTATGTATATCACATTATTTTAGTGTCATGTGTGTTACCCTGATGGTGTTTGGTGATTTGTCTTTCTTTATGTGTATGACCCTATGCACCGTGTTTTATGAACAGGCCGTTTACGACGAACTCTGATATCCATGTGGCTTTTTATTGTGGTTTTCTCAAGACATTTTAAGGTAAAACGGCAGATTTTGGTAGTCATGTTAACATTGTATCACTTAATGAAATATAAAGTTACCTGTAAAACTGGAAACATTGTCACAGTATTTTTACGTTGACTTTCCGGCAACCACAGCTGCCTCTTTTTTTTTTACCTTAAAGGGATAGTTCACTTTGAAATTAATTTTTGATATGTTTTAGCTTACCTCAAGGGCATCCAAGATGTAGGTGTCTGTCAGTCATATAATGCAGGTCTATGGTCACCACCTCAAAGAGCATGCACAGAGAAGTCCAAATTAAACATGATTTAATGACTCGTAAATGTAAGTACACATTGATGGCCTAAGACACGAAACGAGCGGTTTGTGTGAGAAAACGAACAGTATTTATAGCGTTTTTACCTTGTCACCACAGCCACGTCCAAGTGATCTGAGGGCGCGGGCACTTCGGTCTGCACATGCGCCGGAAGTGATCTCTCGCGCGTGTACGTCACTCATTGTTTACACAGAGATTTCAGAAGTGTTACCCTTCACTGTGAAGATCTAAACATATTTAGACATACAGGAAATTGCAATGGAAGACGATTTCGATATATGTACAGTCAATGTTTTTTTTTTTTCTTGCGCAGACCTGTGCCTTCAGATCACTTGGACGTAGCTGTGGTTTCAAGAGGTGAAAATGATAGAAATACTGTTCGTTTTCTCCCACAAACTGCTCGTTTCAGTGTCTTAGGCCATCAATGTGTACATTTATTAGTCAGTAAATCATGTTTAATTTGGACTTCTCTGTGCATGCTCTTTGAGGTGGTGACCATAGACCTGCATTATATGACTGACAGACACCTACATCTTGGATGCCCTTGAGGTAAGCTAAAACATATCAAAAATTAATTTCAAAGTGAACTATCCCTTTAAGATAAAAAAAGAGGCAGCTGTGGTTGCCGGAAAGTCAACGTAAAAATACTGTGACAATGTTTCCAGTTTTACAGGTAACTTTATATTTCATTAAGTGATACAATGTTAACATGACTACCAAAATCTGCCGTTTTACCTTAAAATGTCTTGAGAAAACCACAATAAAAAGCCACATGGATATCAGAGTTCGTCGTAAACGGCCTGTTCATAAAACACGGTGCATAGGGTCATACACATAAAGAAAGACAAATCACCAAACACCATCAGGGTAACACACATGACACTAAAATAATGTGATATACATAATCTAAATAACAGAACATGCAACAAAATACACTAATGTACATTACTGACAACTAAAATAAGAAGAAACAAAACGATTTAAGTGATATTTAGGGACTTCTATTCTGGGAATGTCCCTTTACTGGTTTCATTTAACTTTAAATTATTCTTAGTTTTTAATTGTCAACTATTAATTTGACAGTATTTTACAGTAAAATGACATAATATGATGTTAAACCATTTCACAGTATTTTTTTTGGCAAATTTTTTTTTACAATGTACCTTTAATAGAGCAGAACCAGAATCATTAAGAGGAATTTAGAATCCGAATCTGTATGTAAGCATTAACATTTAATAATAGCAGTTTATTGCCAATGTGTGAACAGCTTGACTCATTTTAATGTGAAAGATTTTTGTCAGGAAAATCAAAAGGATGTGATGGGTCATATGCACTCCTGAGAGCTTTTCTTCTGTTCAATGAAATGAATGCTTAGACAATATTCAGGACAATGCAGAGTTTTAATGACTTCATCTGTCGACATGATGCCGGCAAGCATATCCACATTGATGCTTTCTGAACTGCTGTTTTCTCTGGCTGTGTGCAGCACCTGCTGCTCTGCAGATCCTTCTGAGGAATCCAACATAAGTGAGAAGCTCAAGTTTTTTTTTATTTTTATTTTTTTATCAATAAACCTGATCATTTCAGTCTGGTCTTAACAGATTGTCTGGCACATTTCAGCACAGCTCGTTTTGTCAGTCTGTCACAGAGTCGGATTTAAAGGAGGGGAAGTACAAAAAATATACCAGACAAATAAGTATTTTTTCTTTGTATATGAGCCTTTTAATGATTTGTGATTTGTAATGAATCAATTAATGATGCCATTATGTCTATAAAAGCAGCAATATGTGGTCAGGAGAGGGAATAAAACAAAAAAGTCCACAATTCCCTTGTTTCTTATTTCTCTGGTGCCTCTCTCCCTTAAGAAAATACAGGGTTTAATGGCTCTAGCAGCTCCGGTGTGTTCCAGCACTAATCAATGTGCTCCACCGACAGCGAGCCAGATCCTCACGCACGGCTGCCAAGACAGTCCTGTATGGCTACCCAAGATCACCATGGTGATCACTCCCATTAGGATAGTTGCTTTCCTGATGTTGAATGTCTGCCTTCAGACACACACAGCCATTATATAAATCTCCTTTCAGAATTTTGGCCTTTTCTAGCCAAGGCTCTTTTTTTTTATGAAACAGACAGGGGCAAGCAAGAGAGAAAACAAGACTCGAAGAGGAGAAGCGCCAGGCCCAAGAATCACATCTGCTAAAGTACTAGAGCATTTAAGAAAGCACTAGACACGCATAAGAAAAAAGATTAAGAAAATGGAGACATCTTTACTGTTTGACGGAGTGCTTGCTGTATTTTCAGAAAATGGCAGTGGATTTTAGTAAATAATCTTATATAGGTATTTGTTCATTTTCCTCCAAATGCACTTGGGAAAGTATTGGCAAATTTACAAGGAATCGGCAGGATAGTTTCATATTTGCGATTTCAGTTGTTTTCTTTTAAGCTCAGTTGCCTTTTCGCCATTTTTATGGACAGTCACAAGAAACTTTTCACAGAAATATGAAAATAGTTTCCCATTTGGTAACACTTTATTTTAAGGTGCTTGTAATAAGCAGTAATTAACAGTTAATAAGACACTTATAATCCCTTATAAGATGCATATAAGCATTAAAGGGTTAGTTCACCCAAAAATGAAAATTCTGTCAGTATTTACTCACCCTCATGTTGTTCCAAACCTCTATGTGTTTATTTGTTCTGCTGAACACAAAGAAAGATATTTGGAATAATGTTTTAATCATACTGATCCCATTGACTACCATAGTAGGAAAAAATACATATGGTATTCAATGGGGAATGAGATCTGTTTGATTAAAACATTATCTCTAAAAATAAAATAATAAAACGCTCTAAAATAAAAGTTTGTGTTTACATAATATATGTCGGTGCACTGTGTATAATTATTTTATATATATAAATACACACACATGCTTGTATATATTTAAGAAATATTTTCAAGTATACAGATTTAAATATAATTTTTATTTATATTTTATATATAAATATTTTTTTTCCCTAAATATACATGCATATGTGTGTGTATATATATACAGTATATATATATATATATATATATATATATACACAAAATAATTATACACAGTGCACCCACATATATTATGTAAACACAAACTTTTATTTTGGATGCGATTAATCGTTTGACAGCCCTAATTTTTCTGCTAACTAATATTATAACCACGAATTCTGTCGAAAGAGCTTACTGTATCTTATTGTGATCCTAGAACATTTCTGTTCCTGTTCCTGTCTTGCATTTAACCCCCTTGTGACTGAATTCAGTCCATTTTAAGAGACTATATTACTTGAGAAGGTTTCAAAGACTGAAAAAGCTCTGAGCGAAAAATGCTGTAAAGACAGAAATACTCTGATGATTTAGCACTTGTACAAAGTGCATTCTACATTTGAGTAAAAAAAAAAGAATATGCCTCAAAAAAAGAGTAAGGTTTTTTTTTCCTAAGTCTTCTTCTCATCATCGATAGAATGTTTCTCCTCTCCGTTTAATATTTCAGCCGATTTTCATCGGAGAACTCCCAAAGGCACCCATTGAGATTTGCATCCTGATTTATTTGTCATATATCCTTTATATCTCTAAATTCTTTATACATCTCCAGTGGCTCCATGCATCTTTCATGAGTTCCTCCGCCGTGTTCGCGGTCGGATCCAAACACATTTTACACGTCCGGGCTCTGCTGTACTTCACTTATTTCACCTTGCCTGTGTGGGACGGATGAAAAATGTAACGGGAGTTGTTAATTTCTCTTTTCACAGCTCGGGAATCATGCAGGTCAAATTCCATTTTACATCCCTGCTGTCTAAAGCTAAGCACTGCTAGGCTGTGGTAAATGCTGTTAGAACGTTATCGACCCCTCATAGGGAGAACAAAATGGACTAAAATGACAAATAAAACACTACCGGTGTTGAGGAAGCTACTGTGAAACCTATGCAACCAACTCAAATTTTAAAGTAGTTCTCATATACCACTAACCAACATTTTTGACAAAGTAAAGCTAGGATTAAAGGGGAAATGAAGTAGTCAATCAAGTTTACATGATTTACAAGATGGATTTCCACTATAATCAACAATTATAGAAGAAACATGACAAATGTAAACATATTAAAGAAAAAAAAAGAAAATCCGTTATATCTTTCACCGCCATTGTGCAGTATTCTAACATGTGACGTCACAGGGTTGTTGGTTGGCTTTAGTTTAACAGGCTCGGAGCAGTGAATATCCCGACATCAAACTGTTTACACCACAGTGTTTTGACCGCGAATGACTAATGTTAGGTACAGTCATTATTATCTAACAGCTGTAAGCATGAACTTAGTGTATTTAGCTAACTTAGTGAAGTTTATTAGTACCAGACAAAAAGACGACATCTAATGTTATGTTAACAAACTGCACATAGAAACATTGTTCACAATGTCTGCCATCATATTCCCGTCTCGTCACATTGTAGCACATAATTAATGTGGAAACCATCATGAATATATTCCCTAAATTTTTTAATGAATGTAAAGTTCAAAAGAACAGCATTTGGTAAATATTTTAATCTTTAAGTAACTGCAGGCCAACTTTCCATTAAACTCAGTTGGCTTTCACTATTTTTATGGACGGTCACAAGAAACTTTTCACAAAAAAAATAAATAATAGATAAATATTAGTAGAGTATAGTGGATTGTGTGCCTGATATCTGCTAACACTTTATTTTGATGCTCCCCAATAGTAATTTTACTCACCCAAACTCTCACACCTAACACTACTAATATGCTAATAACTGATAGTTGAAATGTTGCAAAGTTACTTATAGTTAGCAGAATGTCTAAAGTGGACTATCGGAATACTGTAAAATGTAACCCAGCATTTATTTAAAATAAATATTTTGCATCATAAAACTACAATCTCACTTACCCCCAACTTTTGAATGGTAGTTTAACATGGTTTTCACAAAAATATTAAGCAGCAATTAAACTGTTTTCAACATTGATTATAATAAGAAATGTTTACTGAGCAGCAAATCAGCATATTAAAATGATTTCTGAAGGATCATGTGACACTGAAGACTGGCTTATTCCAAACTTTTCACTGTATATTAACAAAAACACACTGGTGAATTAAATACTTCCGGACAAAACAGTATAATTTACATGAAAAAGTTCAGGCAAGAATTAAAAAAAAAAAAACGAAGTAAATTCCAAATCAGTTCTTAATTCAGGCGAGTAGAAATGAAAGTGTAAATATCAACTCAATAAAATTAAGTAAAAATGTCTCAACTTTTCTGATACTGGGGTTCCCATCATCCACTGGACCTTGAATAATTAATGAGGTTCATTTTTCACTGGTTTCCAGCTGTATTTACACTGTTTTTCATTAATTTTAGTTGTCAGTATTAGTAACTTGCCATTTTGTGACATTTCGAGTAAACTTTTGCTCAAAATGACACATTCAATCACAAAAACAACCCATCAAATGCTACCGCCATTGTGTATTGTCGACCAAGTATTGAGGTCTTTGCATTCACATAATGCTTAACTTCTGACATGATGTAATATAAATTACTTAAAGCACATACTGTCAATGACTATAAAATTCAATATTATTGTTTTACTGAAATGTAATGCAAAGGCAAAGGAAATTTCAAATAATTAATATTAAAGGATTAGTTCACTTTTGAAAAAACTTTTGCTGATAATTTACTCACCCCCATGTCATCCAAGATGTCCATGTCTTTCTTTCCTCAGTCGAAAAGAAATTAAGGTTTTTGATGAAAACATTCCAGGATTTTTCTCCTTATAATGGACTTCCATGGGAACCAGGTCCAACCGAGGTCCAAACGACAGTTATAACAGTTACAGATGCAGCTTCAAATGTCTTTAAACGACACCAGACGATGAATAAGGGTCTTATCATGCGAAACGATCGGTTATTTCAAAGCTTATTCCAAAAATGTAACTTTTCTAAGGACATCATCAAAAACCTTAATTTCTTTTCGACTGAGGAAAGAAAGACATGGACATCTTGGATGACATGGGGGTGAGTAAATTATCAGCAAAAGTTTTTTCAAAAGTGAACTAATCCTTTAATATTAATTATTTGAAATTTCCTTTGCCTTTGCATTACATTTCAGTAAAACAATAATATTGAATTTTATAGTCATTGACAGTATGTGCTTTAAGTAATTTATATTACATCATGTCAGAAGTTAAGCATTATGTGAATGCAAAGACCTCAATACTTGGTCGACAATACACAATGGCGGTAGCATTTGATGGGTTGTTTTTGTGATTGAATGTGTCATTTTGAGCAAAAGTTTACTCGAAATGTCACAAAATGGCAAGTTACTAATACTGACAACTAAAATTAATGAAAAACAGTGTAAATACAGCTGGAAACCAGTGAAAAATGAACCTCATTAATTATTCAAGGTCCAGTGGATGATGGGAACCCCAGTATCAGAAAAGTTGAGACATTTTTACTTAATTTTATTGAGTTGATATTTACACTTTCATTTCTACTCGCCTGAATTAAGAACTGATTTGGAATTTACTTCGTTTTTTTTTTTTTAATTCTTGCCTGAACTTTTTCATGTAAATTATACTGTTTTGTCCGGAAGTATTTAATTCACCAGTGTGTTTTTGTTAATATACAGTGAAAAGTTTGGAATAAGCCAGTCTTCAGTGTCACATGATCCTTCAGAAATCATTTTAATATGCTGATTTGCTGCTCAGTAAACATTTCTTATTATAATCAATGTTGAAAACAGTTTAATTGCTGCTTAATATTTTTGTGAAAACCATGTTAAACTACCATTCAAAAGTTGGGGGGTTAAGTGAGATTGTAGTTTTATGATGCAAAATATTTATTTTAAATAAATGCTGGGTTACATTTTACAGTATTCCGATAGTCCACTTTAGACATTCTGCTAACTATAAGTAACTTTGCAACATTTCAACTATCAGTTATTAGCATATTAGTAGTGTTAGGTGTGAGAGTTTGGGTGAGTAAAATTACTATTGGGGAGCATCAAAATAAAGTGTTAGCAGATATCAGGCACACAATCCACTATACTCTACTAATATTTATTTATTTATTTGTGAAAAGTTTCTTGTGACCGTCCATAAAAATAGTGAAAGCCAACTGAGTTTAATGGAAAGTTGGCCTGCAGTTACTTAAAGATTAAAATATTTACCAAATGCTGTTCTTTTGAACTTTACATTCATTAAAAAATTTAGGGAATATATTCATGATGGTTTCCACATGAATTATGTGCTACAATGTGACGAGACAGGAATATGATGGCAGACATTGTGAACAATGTTTCTATGTGCAGTTTGTTAACATAACATTAGATGTCGTCTTTTTGTCTGGTACTAATAAACTTCACTAAGTTAGCTAAATACACTAAGTTCATGCTTACAGCTGTTAGATAATAATGACTGTACCTAACATTAGTCATTCGCGGTCAAAACACTGTGGTGTAAACAGTTTGATGTCGGGATATTCACTGCTCCGAGCCTGTTAAACTAAAGCCAACCAACAACCCTGTGACGTCACATGTTAGAATACTGCACAATGGCGGTGAAAGATATAACGGATTTTCTTTTTTTTTCTTTAATATGTTTACATTTGTCATGTTTCTTCTATAATTGTTGATTATAGTGGAAATCCATCTTGTAAATCATGTAAACTTGATTGACTACTTCATTTCCCCTTTAATCCTAGCTTTACTTTGTCAAAAATGTTGGTTAGTGGTATATGAGAACTACTTTAAAATTTGAGTTGGTTGCATAGGTTTCACAGTAGCTTCCTCAACACCGGTAGTGTTTTATTTGTCATTTTAGTCCATTTTGTTCTCCCTATGAGGGGTCGATAACGTTCTAACAGCATTTACCACAGCCTAGCAGTGCTTAGCTTTAGACAGCAGGGATGTAAAATGGAATTTGACCTGCATGATTCCCGAGCTGTGAAAAGAGAAATTAACAACTCCCGTTACATTTTTCATCCGTCCCACACAGGCAAGGTGAAATAAGTGAAGTACAGCAGAGCCCGGACGTGTAAAATGTGTTTGGATCCGACCGCGAACACGGCGGAGGAACTCATGAAAGATGCATGGAGCCACTGGAGATGTATAAAGAATTTAGAGATATAAAGGATATATGACAAATAAATCAGGATGCAAATCTCAATGGGTGCCTTTGGGAGTTCTCCGATGAAAATCGGCTGAAATATTAAACGGAGAGGAGAAACATTCTATCGATGATGAGAAGAAGACTTAGGAAAAAAAAACCTTACTCTTTTTTTGAGGCATAGTCTTTTTTTTTTACTCAAATGTAGAATGCACTATGTACAAGTGCTAAATCATCAGAGTATTTCTGTCTTTACAGCATTTTTCGCTCAGAGCTTTTTCAGTCTTTGAAACCTTCTCAAGTAATATAGTCTCTTCAAATGGACTGAATTCAGTCACAAGGGGGTTAAATGCAAGACAGGAACAGGAACAGAAATGTTCTAGGATCACAATAAGATACAGTAAGCTCTTTCGACAGAATTCGTGGTTATAATATTAGTTAGCAGAAAAATTAGGGCTGTCAAACGATTAATCGCATCCAAAATAAAAGTTTGTGTTTACATAATATATGTGGGTGCACTGTGTATAATTATTTTGTGTATATATATATATATATATATATATATATACTGTATATATATACACACACATATGCATGTATATTTAGGGAAAAAAAATATTTATATATAAAATATAAATAAAAATTATATTTAAATCTGTATACTTGAAAATATTTCTTAAATATATACAAGCATGTGTGTGTATTTATATATATAAAATAATTATACACAGTGCACCGACATATATTATGTAAACACAAACTTTTATTTTAGAGCGTTTTATTATTTTATTTTTAGAGATAATGTTTTAATCAAACAGATCTCATTCCCCATTGAATACCATATGTATTTTTTCCTACTATGGTAGTCAATGGGATCAGTATGATTAAAACATTATTCCAAATATCTTTCTTTGTGTTCAGCAGAACAAATAAACACATAGAGGTTTGGAACAACATGAGGGTGAGTAAATACTGACAGAATTTTCATTTTTGGGTGAACTAACCCTTTAATATATGCATCTTATAAGGGCTTATAAGTGTCTTATTAACTGTTAATTACTGCTTATTACAAGCACCTTAAAATAAAGTGTTACCAAATGGGAAACTATTTTCATATTTCTGTGAAAAGTTTCTTGTGACTGTCCATAAAAATGGCGAAAAGGCAACTGAGCTTAAAAGAAAACAACTGAAATCGCAAATATGAAACTATCCTGCCGATTCCTTGTAAATTTGCCAATACTTTCCCAAGTGCATTTGGAGGAAAATGAACAAATACCTATATAAGATTATTTACTAAAATCCACTGCCATTTTCTGAAAATACAGCAAGCACTCCGTCAAACAGTAAAGATGTCTCCATTTTCTTAATCTTTTTTCTTATGCGTGTCTAGTGCTTTCTTAAATGCTCTAGTACTTTAGCAGATGTGATTCTTGGGCCTGGCGCTTCTCCTCTTCGAGTCTTGTTTTCTCTCTTGCTTGCCCCTGTCTGTTTCATAAAAAAAAAGAGCCTTGGCTAGAAAAGGCCAAAATTCTGAAAGGAGATTTATATAATGGCTGTGTGTGTCTGAAGGCAGACATTCAACATCAGGAAAGCAACTATCCTAATGGGAGTGATCACCATGGTGATCTTGGGTAGCCATACAGGACTGTCTTGGCAGCCGTGCGTGAGGATCTGGCTCGCTGTCGGTGGAGCACATTGATTAGTGCTGGAACACACCGGAGCTGCTAGAGCCATTAAACCCTGTATTTTCTTAAGGGAGAGAGGCACCAGAGAAATAAGAAACAAGGGAATTGTGGACTTTTTTGTTTTATTCCCTCTCCTGACCACATATTGCTGCTTTTATAGACATAATGGCATCATTAATTGATTCATTACAAATCACAAATCATTAAAAGGCTCATATACAAAGAAAAAATACTTATTTGTCTGGTATATTTTTTGTACTTCCCCTCCTTTAAATCCGACTCTGTGACAGACTGACAAAACGAGCTGTGCTGAAATGTGCCAGACAATCTGTTAAGACCAGACTGAAATGATCAGGTTTATTGATAAAAAAATAAAAATAAAAAAAAACTTGAGCTTCTCACTTATGTTGGATTCCTCAGAAGGATCTGCAGAGCAGCAGGTGCTGCACACAGCCAGAGAAAACAGCAGTTCAGAAAGCATCAAGTCATTAAAACTCTGCATTGTCCTGAATATTGTCTAAGCATTCATTTCATTGAACAGAAGAAAAGCTCTCAGGAGTGCATATGACCCATCACATCCTTTTGATTTTCCTGACAAAAATCTTTCACATTAAAATGAGTCAAGCTGTTCACACATTGGCAATAAACTGCTATTATTAAATGTTAATGCTTACATACAGATTCGGATTCTAAATTCCTCTTAATGATTCTGGTTCTGCTCTATTAAAGGTACATTGTAAAAAAAAATTTGCCAAAAAAAATACTGTGAAATGGTTTAACATCATATTATGTCATTTTACTGTAAAATACTGTCAAATTAATAGTTGACAATTAAAAACTAAGAATAATTTAAAGTTAAATGAAACCAGTAAAGGGACATTCCCAGAATAGAAGTCCCTAAATATCACTTAAATCGTTTTGTTTCTTCTTATTTTAGTTGTCAGTAATGTACATTAGTGTATTTTGTTGCATGTTCTGTTATTTAGATTATGTATATCACATTATTTTAGTGTCATGTGTGTTACCCTGATGGTGTTTGGTGATTTGTCTTTCTTTATGTGTATGACCCTATGCACCGTGTTTTATGAACAGGCCGTTTACGACGAACTCTGATATCCATGTGGCTTTTTATTGTGGTTTTCTCAAGACATTTTAAGGTAAAACGGCAGATTTTGGTAGTCATGTTAACATTGTATCACTTAATGAAATATAAAGTTACCTGTAAAACTGGAAACATTGTCACAGTATTTTTACGTTGACTTTCCGGCAACCACAGCTGCCTCTTTTTTTATCTTAAAGGGATAGTTCACTTTGAAATTAATTTTTGATATGTTTTAGCTTACCTCAAGGGCATCCAAGATGTAGGTGTCTGTCAGTCATATAATGCAGGTCTATGGTCACCACCTCAAAGAGCATGCACAGAGAAGTCCAAATTAAACATGATTTACTGACTAATAAATGTACACATTGATGGCCTAAGACACGAAACGAGCGGTTTGTGGGAGAAAACGAACAGTATTTCTATCGTTTTCACCTCTTGAAACCACAGCCACGTCCAAGTGATCTGAAGGCACAAGCGCTTCGGTCTGCGCAAGAAAAAAAAAAAACATTGACTGTACATATATCGAAATCGTCTTCCATTGCAATTTCCTGTATGTCTAAATATGTTTAGATCTTCACAGTGAAGGGTAACACTTCTGAAATCTCTGTGTAAACAATGAGTGACGTACACGCGCGAGAGATCACTTCCGGCGCATGTGCAGACCGAAGTGCCCGCGCCCTCAGATCACTTGGACGTGGCTGTGGTGACAAGGTAAAAACGCTATAAATACTGTTCGTTTTCTCACACAAACCGCTCGTTTCGTGTCTTAGGCCATCAATGTGTACTTACATTTACGAGTCATTAAATCATGTTTAATTTGGACTTCTCTGTGCATGCTCTTTGAGGTGGTGACCATAGACCTCAATTATATGACTGACAGACAAGAACGGTTTGACCTAAAAATATCAAAATTGAAACTACTGTGGAAACAAAGACACCTACATCTTGGATGCCCTTGAGGTAAGCTAAAACATACCAAAAATTAATTTCAAAGTGAACTATCCCTTTAAATTTAAAGGGATGTTTTTTTTAATATTTTTTATGTAAGGTTTAGTAGAATCACTAAAGGTTTGTATGAATAATTTGTTCAGTAATCAA
Organism: Pimephales promelas; assembly: GCF_016745375.1. The sequence goes on along the minus strand of NW_024121388.1, from coordinate 8,004,523 downwards.
ACTACAGATGTTAGGTTGTGTTTTTTTTGTTTGTTTTTGTTTTTTTTTTATTCAGAACGACTCTACATAATAGGGAGACCCACACATGACGTGGAAGAATTATAGATACTGTGGCCAAAAGTTAAGGATTCCTTCCCACAATTTATTAATTTGTGGCCTATGAATTAATTCAAATCGACCACATTGTACAAATTCATTCCCTTGTTTTAATTTAGTTAAATCGTGGAAACAAATTCTTAACACATGATTATGATATCTTGATTTTGTTCCATGCACGTCATGTAAAAAAAACAAAAAAATCAATCTGATTCCTAATAATAACGTTTTTTTTTTTTTTTTTTTTTTTTTAAGTTGACATGGAGATGAAAGCACCCAAGATGTAAAAGCATTTCCTGCATCTGCGCATTAACAGGAAGTCTCAAAGCTGTGTTTCATCTTCACAGTGAAGGGTAACACTTCTGAAATCTCTGTGTAAACAATGAATGACGTACACGCGCGAGAGATCACTTGTGGCGCATGTGCAGACCGAAGTGCCCGCGCCCTCAGATCACTTGGACGTGGCTGTGGTGACAAGGTAAAAACGCTATAAATACTGTTCGTTTTCTCACACAAACCGCTCGTTTCGTGTCTTAGGCCATCAATGTGTACTTACATTTACGAGTCATTAAATCATGTTTAATTTGGACTTCTCTGTGCATGCTCTTTGAGGTGGTGACCATAGACCTCAATTATATGACTGACAGACAAGAACGGTTTGACCTAAAAATATCAAAATTGAAACTACTGTGGAAACAAAGACACCTACATCTTGAATGCCCTTGAGGTAAGCTAAAACATACCAAAAATTAATTTCAAAGTGAACTATCTCTTTAAATTTAAAGGGATGTTTTTTTTAAATATTTTTTATGTAAGGTTTAGTAGAATCACTAAAGGTTTGTATGAATAATTTGTTCAGTAATCAAACTACAGATGTTAGGTTGTGTTTTTTTTTTTTTTATTTTTTTTTTTTATTCAGAACGACTCTACATAATAGGGAGACCCACACATGACGTGGAAGAATTATAGATACTGTGGCCAAAAGTTAAGGATTCCTTCCCACAATTTATTAATTTGTGGCCTATGAATTAATTCAAATCGACCACATTGTACAAATTCATTCCCTTGTTTTAATTTAGTTAAATCGTGGAAACAAATTCTTAACACATGATTATGATATCTTGATTTTGTTCCATGCACGTCATGTAAAAAAAACAAAAAAACAATCTGATTCCTAATAATAACGTTTTTTTTTTATTTTTTTTTTTTTTTAAGTTGACATGGAGATGAAAGCACCCAAGATGTAAAAGCATTTCCTGCATCTGTGCATTAACAGGAAGTCTCAAAGCTGTGTTTCATCTTCACAGTGAAGGGTAACACTTCTGAAATCTCTGTGTAAACAATGAGTGACGTACACGCGCGAGAGATCACTTCCGGCGCATGTGCAGACCGAAGTGCCCGCGCCCTCAGATCACTTGGACGTGGCTGTGGTGACAAGGTAAAAACGCTATAAATACTGTTCGTTTTCTCACACAAACCGCTCGTTTCGTGTCTTAGGCCATCAATGTGTACTTACATTTACGAGTCATTAAATCATGTTTAATTTGGACTTCTCTGTGCATGCTCTTTGAGGTGGTGACCATAGACCTCAATTATATGACTGACAGACAAGAACGGTTTGACCTAAAAATATCAAAATTGAAACTACTGTGGAAACAAAGACACCTACATCTTGGATGCCCTTGAGGTAAGCTAAAACATACCAAAAATTAATTTCAAAGTGAACTATCCCTTTAAATTTAAAGGGATGTTTTTTTTAATATTTTTTATGTAAGGTTTAGTAGAATCACTAAAGGTTTGTATGAATAATTTGTTCAGTAATCAAACTACAGATGTTAGGTTGTGTTTTTTTTTTGTTTGTTTTTGTTTTTTTTTTATTCAGAACGACTCTACATAATAGGGAGACCCACACATGACGTGGAAGAATTATAGATACTGTGGCCAAAAGTTAAGGATTCCTTCCCACAATTTATTAATTTGTGGCCTATGAATTAATTCAAATCGACCACATTGTACAAATTCATTCCCTTGTTTTAATTTAGTTAAATCGTGGAAACAAATTCTTAACACATGATTATGATATCTTGATTTTGTTCCATGCACGTCATGTAAAAAAAACAAAAAAACAATCTGATTCCTAATAATAACGTTTTTTTTTTATTTTTTTTTTTTTTAAGTTGACATGGAGATGAAAGCACCCAAGATGTAAAAGCATTTCCTGCATCTGTGCATTAACAGGAAGTCTCAAAGCTGTGTTTCATCTTCACAGTGAAGGGTAACACTTCTGAAATCTCTGTGTAAACAATGAGTGACGTACACGCGCGAGAGATCACTTCCGGCGCATGTGCAGACCGAAGTGCCCGCGCCCTCAGATCACTTGGACGTGGCTGTGGTGACAAGGTAAAAACGCTATAAATACTGTTCGTTTTCTCACACAAACCGCTCGTTTCGTGTCTTAGGCCATCAATGTGTACTTACATTTACGAGTCATTAAATCATGTTTAATTTGGACTTCTCTGTGCATGCTCTTTGAGGTGGTGACCATAGACCTCAATTATATGACTGACAGACAAGAACGGTTTGACCTAAAAATATCAAAATTGAAACTACTGTGGAAACAAAGACACCTACATCTTGGATGCCCTTGAGGTAAGCTAAAACATACCAAAAGTTAATTTCAAAGTGAACTATCTCTTTAAATTTAAAGGGATGTTTTTTTTTAATATTTTTTATGTAAGGTTTAGTAGAATCACTAAAGGTTTGTATGAATAATTTGTTCAGTAATCAAACTACAGATGTTAGGTTGTGTTTTTTTTTATTTTTTTTTATTCAGAACGACTCTAAGGGAGACCCACACATGACGTGGAAGAATTATAGATACTGTGGCCAAAAGTTAAGGATTCCTTCCCACAATTTATTAATTTGTGGCCTATGAATTAATTCAAATCGACCACATTGTACAAATTCATTCCCTTGTTTTAATTTAGTTAAATCGTGGCAACAAATTCTTATTATTCTTATTATTCAAATTATGATATCTTGATTTTGTTCCATGCACGTCATGTAAAAAAACAAAAAAACAATCTGATTCCTAATAATAACGTTTTTTTTTTTTTAAGTTGACATGGAGATGAAAGCACCCAAGATGTAAAAGCATTTCCTGCGTCTGCGCATTAACAGGAAGTCTCAAAGCCGTGTTGTGTGAGGCTTGTGTTGAGACTCAACTGACACTCTCTGTTACGAAGCAGCATCACACACTGACACTTTGACGTGTCCTGGCATACGCTGAATCCCCTCCGCTGTTGTAATGGTGCAGTGTTTTCCACCTTGAAAAGGAGATGAAAGACATTTCCTCCTTTTAGCAAAGGGCATATAAAGGTGGCCAGGCGTCGTGAGGACAGCACTGGAGCAGGGGGCCTTTGTGCCACCCCCCGTCATCCGGACACATGCCCACTTCCCTTCACAATGCCTTTATTTGGCCTTGGAGAACCGCCATAGGTTGTCGGGAAAACATTGTCGCATCAACAGCATCACACTGCACTAGGTGACAGCATAAATTAACAGCTCCACTTAATAAATCTATTGACATTTAAAACATATAATGTACGAAAATCTAATTTATACAACAAAATGTAGATTTTTTATTTAAATGTATTCATGACATGGACAGTTTTAATGTCTCTGATTTAAACTTTAAAAAAAATCAGTTCAAAATATATATTTGTCTGTTTCAATTAAATATAATCAAAATTGCCAAATTCATTTATTTGTTTGCATTATCACAAAAAAAAAAAACAAGACTCCACGCAAGACCCCAAGTGGCATTTTTCATTTATAAAAAATATTTAATGTAAAAAATGGAAATCTTCCATGCCATGTCTTTACCCAAATACACTGATAGGCCTTTACTAATGACTCATATTTTAGAACTGTCAGGACGGATTTCACAGGAAATCGCACAGTTGCCCGTATGCATTTTATCACATCATTTCAGTAGACAGAAAAAGTAGCTTCACCTATGGTTAGAAAGTTCAAATTGCTTTAAAGCAACATGTGCCGGTAATCGGTAATGCGTTAAAGTTCAAAATAGTTCAACTTTTTATCTGTAAAATGGCAATCGCGTTGTATCTGAAGGGCAACGTTGAACCAAGCGGCCAGCGTCGCGCATTCCGCGTCCTGTCTGAAAGGCGCTTAACGCATTTGACACTTTTCACACGCTCTCCCACAGAGAAAAATCACAGAGCAAAGAGGACACTGACACCGACAGACTAGACAGAGCAGATTACTTTTGATATGAAAGTTGTTATTGATAAATCAGCTCTTAGGTTCTGATCACAGATCGTTGCTCCTCAGTTCAAGTAAACCGATCATGTCACTTTCGTTTTCATTTAAAGATACAGTACAACTTACCGAAAGGTATATTTACTTATACATAATAACGAACAAATAAGTGTTTTTTAAACACGGAAAGAGGTCAGTAACACTGCAGGTCAGTAACAGTTGTGTCACAAAACGTTACATTTACCTCAGGGAAGCCATTTAATGACCAGCAAATTAGTTGAATAGAAAAAAATAGCAAGGAGTATTTTTGCTAAATATTATATTTAATTTCTCTCTGTATGTTTACAGCATTATGTGTATTTTTTTTCTTGAGAAATATTAAAAGACTGAGGCCTACCTAATATTTATCCAAAAGAGTCAATATTGAATTAAGACTGAAATCAAATCCAAGAATTTAATTGAATAATACAAACAGTAACCTACCAGTCATTGTACCATAAACATTGTAACATGTTGTCACTAAACTTTAAAAAATTATTTAAATAGTTTAAAATTAACTATTTAAAAAAGTTGGGTTTTTTTTAGAGACCCACAATGCATCTATTTTTCTTGAGCATTAAAATATTAATTTCATTAAAATATTGTGATAATACCGTATACCGTGATAAAAGCTCAATCAATTAACCGCAGCATGAAAATTTGATACCGGCACATGCCTAAGCAACACTAAGTAAGATTTTTTTACCTTAAAATAATGTTTCCAAAATCGTTTCAGTGGTTCATCAAGTCGTAACAGGGAGAAAGGCACTTCTGGATTTGCTCTGCGATCCTATATCTGCCATATGTAGACTATGTAAGATTGCCAGATAGAGTCGCATTTCTGTAGTTCTAATGAGACATAAGAAAACTACAAATTTGACTTGCTTTACGTCAAGCGTTACAATAGTCATTATTTTGTTTTTCTTCTTTTCTCATGTCGCAATACATCACACTTACATGAAATCATGCAACATAGTCTACCTTGTCTGTGGATATGGTTCATTCCAAAGCTGGTGCTGGATAAACAGGGAGTGTGTGTGCGACAGTAGGCTATGGTAGGCTAAATTATTTACAACAGTGGTAATGGACAATTCCACTTCCAACCTGTAGGGCACAGAGAAAAAGTTACTTAGTGTTGCTTTAATTGTGCATTTCTATCTCACAATTCTATCTTTTTTTTTCTCGCAATGGGTTTTTACAAATGGGATTCTGAAACTTGTATTCGATGGACACTTTACTATCCCATGAGGCCACGCGAGAGGATGTATTAATGGAGGTGATGCGGTCACTTGAAAGTAACAACACGTCAGATGTAGTATTTCTGATTTTCATTCATTTTTTTTTTTTTTTTTTTTATTAGGATAGTTTCTTTCCTGATGTTAAATGTCTGCCTTCATATAATCTTGGCAAATAATTAATCACAGAACAAAGAGGGCAACGTGGCAGAAGACGATAAATAGAGCAGGAGACAAAAGTCACAGCTTTGAATTTTCGTAGAAAATTCAAACAATAATTAAAGCTGCAAGCAGCGATGAAAGGGCCCTCGCACCCGTCTCTATCTGATTGTAAATGGCAGACAGAGATCTAGTTTTGTATTTTGAGTCGAGGCAGGTAATCAGAGCGCAGGTCTATAGCAAAAAAAGAGCAACCTTTCCTCTTCTTTCTGTGTATGCCTGCGCCTCACATTGAGGCCGCAGACCATCCAGTGGTCAGTAGCAAAGCACAAAACAGGTAATGTTTAAAAAAAAATCCCTTTTTCGGTAGGGGAGCCGGGCCAAAGCGGGTCCTGCCGGTAACTCTCCCACACAAGACCACAGTGTCTTGCTTTTCCAATTAAATTATCTTTCGGACAATGCAGAGTCTTCCCAATTCACACCTCAATTGACAGTGTGGCGGCTTGCATTGTGACAGATTTTCATTCCCTCAAAAATAGATTTTCCCTAAAGAAGCGACAATGGAGTGCACAATCCCTCCTCACTTCCTCACAATGAAAGAGGGATAAGGCCGAACTGTTAAAAATCACCCCCGAGAGTAACGGAACGTCTATTTCACTGTGAACTCAATATATTGAAATGGATTTTGACAATAGCTACTATATTGTCAAAAACACCTCCTGGGGTAAATCAAATTTTGCACAGTACCTTCCAAACGCACAACAATCCAAGATTTTCACCAGCTCGCTTTAATGCTGAAAATGAATATGATGTGTGACCTTCTCTACTGGTGCTACATTAATCGGATTTATTGCATAAAGCATTCTATATGACTATGGAATATTGTTCAAAACACAGCATTAAATGCACCTTTCAAAAATATAGTCTTGAAGTGAAGTATAAAGTATTGAGAACTGCATATATGATGTGCATTCTAAAAATGTACTGATTCAAAAAATATAAAGGGCACCATAAAAGTATCATAAAAGGTTAAAAAAAGGTCTAATATAATAGCATCATGTCCAAAGCAGTAAGTATTACTTAGCATCATAATCATAGGTTAAAGGATTAGTTCACATCAGAATTAAAATTTCCTGATCATTTACTCACCCCCACATCATCCAAGACTTTCATGTCTTTTTTTAGTCTAAAATAAATTAGGGTTTTTGAAGAAAACATTCCATTCATATAGTGGACTTCAATAGGGTACAACATTTTAAAGGTCCAAATTGCCGTTTCAATGCAGCTTCAAATGCTCTACACAATCCAGGCCGAGGAATAAGAGTCTTATTTAGCCAAACGATCTGCCATTTTCTAAAGAAAAGAAAAAAAACATACAGTATTTACTTATTAACCACAAATGCCACGTATTCGCCTTACGTAATCAGGTTGAAAGGTCACACGTGACATAGACAGGAGTACTGACCTGGTGTTAACAAAGCGTGCGAGCAACAGACTAAAGCCATTTAAAAAAATGAATAAATAAATGGTAAAACAACAATGTCGGACAATTTTGAAGTTGGAGGAGAAAATGAGTTTCTTTCGCTACCCTACCCTTTTGAACCCGGAACACACGTGACCTTTCAATGTGATTACATAATGCATGGCGCATCGCAGAACTAGTGCCAGATGAGCATTTGTGGTTAAAAAGTATATATACAGTAGGGGTGCGCAAAGCAGCCGGTATTTGTATCTGTATTTGTATTTTTTCAGGGAGGAAAGGTATTTGTATTTGTATTCGAGTAAAATTCAAAATAGGCATAAAAATCTTTAAAAATACTTTATAGTGTATGGATTCTTTAATTATATCCATTATAATAATTATGGATATGCAATATTGGTTGATGTTTTTCTATAAATCCAGCAATGAACATCATTGAAAAGAAAATAACAGTCAGCCATTACCTCATGAACCAACAACTAATAAAATAAAATTGTGAACATTATGAACCCCAACACCACGGTGGAGGACGCTGAGCAGACAGAATAAGTTAGGGATAATTTATAGTGAGGAGGTTGATTATGAGCCCGACGCGAAGCCTGAAGGGTTTGTATTCGCTAGCCGCTACAACAACTGCCTCGCTCTACATTACCCCTCTTATTACATGGCTACCTACCAAATAAATCAATAATTTGACTCAAAATATGGATATAAAAAGGAGTTTATTGATTTAAAAAACGATTGTATCACTTCCGCTAAAAAAAGAAAAATAGTCTGTTCTGTCTCTACGTTTAGAATCCATGGCAACGCTCTGTTTTTTATGAGAACGGTGTGTTATACTTATAAGCAGCGGCTTGTTATAATAACAGACCGCATTCTACATTAGAATTCAACCAAGCCATATAAGAAACAAATAATTACCGTTACCGAGCTAACAGAGCTACGTAAACAGAGCGAACATGAGAGCACCCGTCTGCAGACATCAATAATGGAATATACTCCCGATCAAACTCCGCTTCCCGAAAGTTATAAACTGCCTCTGGAACCTAGTTAAGGTACAAACATCTATTCAACAAAAATAGTGATGCAGTTAAGTGTTTTTTTTTTTTTTTCGCTCAGCCGAGTGCTCAGTCTCTGTTGCTGTGTGGAGCAGCCTGTGTCAGTCAACTCTTCCTGACCGTCACTCACTCAACTCGCGCACTGCGGTCTCGTGAGGAACGCAGCTTTTTGATATGAAGTATTTCTTGTTCTCGAATACAAATATTTTTTTAAGTATTTGTTCGGAATAAGTATTCGTAAAAAACACATTATTTGTGCCTTTCCGAATACCGTATTCGGATTCGGCTCCACCCCTAATATACAGTATATGTGCCGAATAGGACGGGAGAGAATGTCGCGGGGCCGGTGGTGGTGTGATTGCAAATGAGCAGCACCTGTGAGCACACCGGTCTCGCATCTCTCATGGAGGAGCGGAAGCTTATAGGGGGAGCGATGACCTGGATGATCGAAAGAGGAACAGGCATACTTTTGTTTGTATTTTGTTATATTTTATTTCCGGTAGCCAGCGGGGGACTCGCGGCCATGGACACTCGAGGCGGTGGGTTGGAGTGAGTTGCCGGTGGGTTGCTCGAGCTCGCTGCTGACCGCCTGGGTATAGGAGGATCTTTGTTGACATCTTTGTACGCAAAACAAACAGAATGGCCAGCTGTAAAGACGCGACAAGCACTTTCAAGATAGTTAGCATGCAAAATCCACAATATAGAAGCACTTTAATATCTGAAGACCAGAGGAGGTTTGGAGAGAAGCTCAAAATTTGTATTGGTGACAAAATCGAAGTTATTCAAAGCCCATATGTGATTTTGGATGGCAAAAAACGTTGGTCCGACTCGCCCATGTCTTGGCCACCAATCTGCTGGGGAGACATTTAATCTTATTTAATAGGAACCCCTGGACCCTTCACTCATGAAAGATTAAAGGCTTTCAAAAGTCTTGAGGCCTATGATTATTTTGTTTCTCGAAAAGTTGGGCCGATCTTTTCTGCCAAAGCAGTGATAGTGCTAAAAGCAACATGACATCATGACTTTTGCGTAAACAAACACGCCATTTTCTAATCAAGTGGCGTGTTATTTATATGCATTTTGAGCTATGCGTATATGCGTGTATGTCTACGGCTCTACACTGTTAAATGTCCGAGCGAAACGAAGCAAAATGTAGATCTACATCTGGGGAGCGATATTTTTTTTTCCTCGGATGGTAGGGGAAGGCTAATAAATGGTATTAACCCCAGTGACGGGTAGGTTTAGGGATGGGGTTGGGGTAGGTCATATATTTATATATACAGTAATGTAACATTAAGTCAATGGCGTTCATAAACACGCTGAAAAGCGATTATGCGTGTTGGAAATACGAAGATCAGTCTGTAAAGGCAGAGGTTAGACCTGGCCAAGCAGAGTCACAGCGTGATTCGCATCTCCATGGGTGATCGTAGAACGGCGAAATAGGCCTAATGCTCACTGCGACTGCAAAGCCGGGTAAGTCTTCATTGATCAGTGTTCTTATTTATTTATTTATTGAAAATGAAATGAAAAACTTTTTATCAGGCCCCCAACAAGCCGTACAATCGACCACACAGCAAGAGTGAACCATCCTCTTCTCTGAATTATCCTCCAAACGTGCAAAACAATCAAATTACAGGTATCCAGCGGTGTTTCCTGCCACACGATTCCCATGATGCAACGCGACAAACGTAAACAATGACGTCATACAAGATCCGCCTATTGGAGGGGCGGCTGCCATCCGGGAGGGAGAGAAGGAGTCACCGCCGCTCACCGTGGGCCGGAGCCTGCTACCGTCCGCCGTTGAAGGGGAGGAGCAGGGAGCGGGGGACTCAAAAGCACCCGAGGAGTGTCGAGGCGTCCACCGCACCGCGGAAGAGATCGCCCAGAGCTTGTTCTCCGGTTCCTGCCTCCTCCTTCCCTGAACCTTGCTACAATATACAGGGGTTGGACAAAAAAACTGAAACACCTGGTTTTACTACACAATAATTTGTTAGAATGGTGAGGGCCTCATTTTGCATCCAAATACAGCACCAATTGACAGATAGAAGTCCTTCACGGTGACCAGAGGGATTATGAGCAGTTCCTCTTCCAGAACAGTGTCCAGGTCACTATATGATGCTGGTGGACTCGCTCCTCCAAAACACCTCAATAATATTCAGATCTGGTGACTGTCAGACCATGGGAGATGTTCAACGTCACTTTCATCTTCATCAAACCCTTCTGTCACAAGTCTTGCTGTGTGTGTTGGTGCATGATCATGCTGATACACGGTTTGAGCATCAGGTGCTCATGATCCTCCAGAAGGGTTTGGTAGTCCTCGGCAGTGTCGTGTCCATCAAATACAATCAGGATTGTCATGATATTGGAGCTCAAACCATCACTGATCCACCCGTGCTTCACTCTGAAGATTGGCCGCCAGGCATAAAGATGTGAAACCTCCAACATTGGCCAGTGTTTCAGTTTCATTGTCCAACCCCTGTATATGTTTATTGTTTTAGAAAATGACTTGGTTGGACCTTAAAACCGGTGGTTTTAAAAATGTTTTCCTCAGAAACCTACATTTCTTTGAAGAAAGAAAGACATGAACTTCTTGAAAGACATGACTTCTTGAATTCAGAAAGTCGAGGAACCCTAAAATGTTGTGGTGATTCTGGTTGCCTAAGTGAATCAGCTTAAGACAATGAATTGGAGGAAATAATAATTTTGAACAGTTGGTGGCGCTACAGGTATTTGGTTACAGATTTCAAAATTGCTGTCGTTAATCTGTCCTCTATGTGTGTGCCAAATTTGACAACTTTTTACCATACAGTTCTATGGGTTGCCATAGACTCAGACTAAGACTTAGGCTCAATCCTAATTCAACCCTTGGCCCTACCCCTCCGTTTTGCACGTTCACGTCTAGGCGTGGGGTGTCCCGATTTTTGTTGAGATTGAGGGATAGTGCGATGGGGTTACATAGCCCTCGAAAAGGAGATTTTTCAGAGGCACACTCCAAATGGAGGGCTACGAGAATATTCACAGAATGCATCGCAAATCACCTGCTTTGCAAATGGCTAAACATTTAAATTTAGCGCCAGATGACACCACCCTGCACTATATTTACTCTTATAATAATAATATAGTCATTTAAATTAAGATATTGTATGATAAATTACCTTTCCGAATCAGAAAAGAATTCGACGAAGGGATGTTATAATCATCATGTTTATTGTTTAGAGGAGCTGCGCTGATTGTCAGTTGTTGTCATGGAGAAATCCTGTAGAAACTCTGTAATTGATGATGGCTGATGATGTATCGGGTTCATGAAGGATTGTTCCATTTCGTAGGGGAATATTTCAACCCCTTGGCCCTTGTAACTCTGTTTAAAGAGCCAAGGGGTACACTCGAACACAAGGGGTAGGGCCAAGGGGTGAATTAGGATTGAGCCTAAAATGAAGACGAAGATAAAGAAGAAGTAGTTTATTTCTCCATTACACCTTTTAATAATCCCAGCAAGTTGCTACTGCAAATTATTGAATGAATACCAAAAACAGGGGGCTTCCAAACATCTAGTGTTTCGCTAAAATATACGGTAACCATACCGGTTTGGACCAACATGAGAGCGAGTAAATGATGGCAGAATTCTACATCATAATTTTTTGACAGAATGTATTTACACATCTGGGTAAACATGAAAACCCCATCAAAGAGTATATCTAGCATTAATAACGAGAGAGGTGAAAAGAAAGTGACACATCTGAATATTTTCAGTGTGAGCTTGTAAAGTTGAGTTTGTGCCAGTGCAATGACTGGGCATGTGTGAGCGTTTGTCACGCATCTTTTAGTTTGAAACATTTCAAATTGCAGAGGTAACCATGGATTGAGTCATTATAACAACAAACCAGGGCAACCGGCCACAAATGAGGCGGGTTATACCCGCCAACACTCGTCCAACACCAGCCAGACTGCAGAACTACATACCAAGATTTGATTATGTACACACAGATGATAGTGTTCAGTGAGAAAGTACAATATCAGTAAGATCTCTAAGACTATGGAAGCATGTCATTCAGCATGTCACTAACAAATTTAAATAACCTTGAGCTTCAAGGGTCCTATTTTGCAATTAATCACTCATTTTTGTTATCAAAAATGTCAGAAAATAGACGGTCAACTACTGGCAGATGTTGTTGCCAGCATCATACTGTAAAAATACGGTGTGTTACTATTTTTGAAACTAACAGCTAAATACTGTATTGTCAGCAACAGTATAAAACTTTAATTTAACAGCTACATGCTCTAACACAAAAACAGTAACAGACCGTATAGTTACGGTATGATGCAGGCAACCACAACTGCCAGTAGTTTACTGTTTTATTACAGCATTATTTTTTACAGTGAAGCCATAATTTTGCCCAAACAAAACGTAAAATATTATGTGGAATAATTAAAGCAAACAAGCAATATTTATCCAAAAAAAAAAAAATGTAAAAACATATAAATGATGTTGCAAATCAAATTGTTGAAAAGGTTTTAAATCAATTTATTGAAATGATTCACGGAAAAGAATCAATCTTGACAAATTGAACAGTTTTTACTACCAAACTTTAATCATATTTGCAATGACGAGTCATTAAATAAGACAGCAACTGAAAAATAAAGTTGTTTTAAAGGTGAATCAAGTTATTATGTGTTTCAGTATTATAAAATGTATTTATTTCAGTATTAGCCATGAATAAGTGCTGAAGCTTCGTGTCCCTGTAGAGTCTACGGCAGTTAATACTGGGAGGGGGGGTCAGATTTGCACCAATTACTTCTAATTCTACTATTTCTAGGTCACGGTGTAATTGATTTACTGATTAGTAGACCATCATACTTCTACCGGCTTTAAATACCTATTACAAGGAGATTAAAATTGGAATGGAAAGACATACTAACAGACAGACAAAGACAGAAGTGGGGGGCAACATATGTAGTATCTGTTCCTTGATTGACATGCTGGTAAAAAGGTAATAATCCAATCTAAAATTAACTTGTCTAATGCACATTATAGTACATTTTACTCAACAGCACATTAAATGAGATCCCTGGTGCAAAGAACAATGGAAAACGCTCAAGTTTTACTTGGAAAACCAGCTCTGAACAATCAGCATAAAGTTGGACAACTTGAGCAACTGAGGCGAATTTATTAAAAAAAGCTTTGCCAATTTTGCACAATGCATTTCAGTGGAAAAGAAAACCTGCTTCATATTTGCTAACCGTAATCAACAATCCAGTTTAACCGTGCGCTAGCTGCAACGTGTCAAGCTTTTTAAATAAAGTCATACCTCCTTTCTATGTAAATTAGGCTTATTATAAATGCCAGATACGCAGTCCATATTTATTACAGTGCCCAAACTCAAGCTGGCCGCATCAGCAGTGTGATGCCGCATAACAGAAGCGTAGCTGCAAGCTGACTTTTGGCACAGAGATGGTTTTTGGTCATAAATCGCAAAAGTTCAACATTAAACTTATTTATCAACAGAAGCTTTTGCAATATAGGCTTTCGTGAAGCTTTTATAAACACTCAAGTAGTGACTCATTGGATGTCTGACATATTTGATGCAAGTTACAGACTTAAATGGGTTAGTTCACCCAAAATGAAAATCCTCCCATAATCTACTTACCCTTAAGCCATCTTGGGTGTATATGACTTTCTTCTTTCAGCCAAACACAATCTGAGTTATATTAACAAATATATAATCCTAAATATATGGCTTCAAGAGGTTAATAAAGGCCATCTGAAGCAAAGCCATGCATTTTTAAAGAAAATATTCATATTTATAAGTAACTATAATCACTAGTTTCCGGTAACGGCCGTACAAGAGTCTAATTCTGGCGGAAGGGTGACCTCTGACCAGACGAACAAAGGCAGAGGATAGGGCAATACAACACCGGTCACAAATTAGTACTCTAAAATGCGGATTTTTCAATAGAAATGTCAGAGGATTTCGATATAAGTGAAGAGGAGCTTGAGTTTGTTGCCGATTTTTTAGAGCCGCAAGAGGCGTCAAAGCTTACAGGTCAGGTCAGAAGTCACTTTCTGCTGGAACTAGTCTCGCGTACAGCTGTTTCCGGAAGCCATTGTTTATGAAGTTATAAATATGGTTATTTTTTTTTACAAAAACGCATTGCTTTGCTTCAGAAGGACTTTATTAACCCCATGGAGCTGTATGGATTACTTTTATGATGGATTGATTCGCTTTTTTGGGCTTCAAAATCTCAGGTGCTATTCACTCTCATTATAAAACTTGGAGCTATTGGATATATATTTTTTTAAATAACTCAGATTGTGTTTGGCTGAAAGAAGAATGTCATATACACATAGGATGGCTTGAGGGTGAGTAAATCATGTTTAAGTGAACTAAGCCTTTAAAAACAACACTTTCTACTCAGTAAATCTGTCTGAATGAAGATAATTTACTGACCCCCATGTCATCCAAGATATCCATGTCATTCTTTCTTCATTAGAAAAGAAATTAAGGTTTTTGATGAAAACATTCCAGGATTTTTCTCCATATAATGGACTTCAATAGGAACCAAACGGTTCAAGGTCCAAATGACAGTTTTAGTGCAAACTTCAAACTGTTCAAAGGGCTTTAAATGATTCCAGACTATGAATAAGGGTCTGATCAAGAAAAACGATCACTCATTTAAAAAAAAATAAAAAAAAATAACAACAAAGTTTAAGTTTTATAACGCTTGTTGAATGAACCAAATGACTCGGGAAAATATTTGTTAATTTTGAGTCTACCCAGAGTCACCAACGCGCATCACAGAACAGAGTAAGGTGACCATTTGTGCTTATAAAACTTAAACTTTGTTATTTATTTATTAAATGAGCGATCCATAAGACCCTTTTATCGTCTCGAATTGTTTAAAGCCCTTAGAAAGCCCTTTGCTGCTGTTTAGCCAAGATCCAGTGTGCCCTTTATAGACCATGAAGGGGTCCATGTATTAGCAGCTCGAAGTTGGCTCTATATATGTGTGTGTGTGTGTGTGTGTGTGTGGTTACACTATATTTAATTTCAAATGCAGGTCTTTTAGAGACAGCTTCATTTTGTTATTAACTCAAACACTTAATTACAGTGCAAAATGTTTGTCATGCTAACACCACAAATATGAAAAACAAATAAAGTGTGAGAAAATACACAGCACATGCCGCTGAAGCTTATTCGAATGAAGAACATTTCGTTTGTGCGTTACATTAATTACAGCAATCTCCTCTTCAAGAACACAATATATGCGTGATTTTCCACCAGCTCTAGTAATTATCCGATCAGGGGCCTAATCGACATGCCCAAGAATAGAAGCACAGCACGACGCCTGTGCAAACAGAACCAACTAAGTTTTCACAGCAACACATCGCAGGGACATGCTTAACGAATCAACATCACAGATAGGAGACAACTAGAGTAAAGAAGTTGAAGAAAAAGATCTGAGATGAAGTTGATATTGAAATGAAATATTGAGTTTCCTGTGTAAAGAAGAGTAAACTTGTTTCATCCTGAATGTGTCCCACAGGACCAATTCACAAATATGTCTTATAAATATGCTGATTGGTATCTATTTAAACTCATTATGGAATTATTATTATTTTTTTAATATGAAATATAGTAATATAGTAAAAATGGAACACTACTGCAACAGCTTTCTTACCTGTACACAACTGCCATGTGTTTCTTTCAGTTTTCCCCCTCCGTTTGGCATACAACATTGTGTTTGTTGTCATCCAGTTTGACTACAAACCCGTGACTACAAAATGAATTTGTGCATCCGGGAACAATACAAGTCAACACCATTATGACTAAAAGTTTGCTAATAGGTATTTCCTACTAAAGCAAGGTGGTATTTGACTCTGGTCAAGAACATCCATAGCAGACTGGTGGGAATGGCCTTGGATGACACCATGCCCAGTGCATTATGGGTGTTGAAGTTTTCCTACCTATTTGACGAACGTGAAGACATTAGCATTTTTCTCTAGTCTAGATTAAAAAAAAATATTGAAATTCCATTATGCCAGTGGTGAAGTACACCTTTAACTAATGTTAATAATCTGTAAAGTGTTAATGAAAACATTTCTCATGCTTACACATTAAATTATTAAATTTACACCCTTAAAGTATGTCAACAGCTGTATAAATTGTGTCAGTTTTTTTTATTTACTGTAGCCTAAAGAAATTTAAACATAGTTAAAACTCAATTACATCAACTTTTTTTCATGAATGAAATGTAAGCAGCATGTGTCTAAATGATCTGAGCTGGTGTCCAAAATGCAAAGTCTTATTATTAAAAAAATATTAAAGGGATACTCCACTTTTTTTTGGAAATAGGCTCATTTTACAACTCCCCCAGAGTTAAACTGTTGAGTTTTACCATTTTTGAATCCATTCAGCCGATCTCCGGTTCTGGCGGTACCACTTTTAGCATAGCTTAGCATACATCATTAAAGTGCACAAGACCATTAGCATTTCTAAAAAAAAAAAAAAAAAAAAAAAAAAAAAGACCAAAATGTTTCGATATTTTTCCTATTTAAAACTTGACTCTTCAGTAGTTACATCGTGCACTAAGACCGACGGAAAATGTAAAGTTGCGATTTTCTAGGCTGATATGGCTAGGAACTGTACTCTCATTCCTGCGTAATAATCAAGAAACTTTACTTTACTTTTTATAACTTCCAACGTGACCGGGACTAAGTTTGTGTAGTTATGTTGACGGGAGGTAGCCTATTTTCAGGCGCTGTGTCGTTTTCATTACGCCTGCTGCACTCATGGTACGGCAGTAAAGATTATTACGCAGGAATGAGAGTATAGTTCCTAGCCATATCAGCCTAGAAAATCGCAACTTTACATTTTCCGTCGGTCTTAGTGCACAATGTAACTACAGAGTCAAATTTTAAATAGGAAAAATATATAAACATTTTTTTTTTTTTTTTTTTTTGAGAAATGCTAATGGTCTTGTCCATTTCAAAGATGTATGCTAAGCTATGCTAAAAATGGTAAAACTCAACAGTGTAACTCTGCGGGAGTTGTAAAATGAGCCTATTTCCCAAAAAAAGTGGAGTATCCCTTTAAGGGGCCTATAAAGAGGGAGAGCAGAACACGTGTAGTTGTTTGTTGTACTCGGCTTGTCCGTTCTTGCTGGCTCTTCGCATGTTGATACAAGACTGGATTAACTGTGTGTGTGTTAGATGTGTTGATGAAGTGGAAAAGCCGATACGAAATATCTTTAGTCTAACTGATGACACATTTATCTTGTTCTCAGGTTCTGTAGAGGTGGAAACTCAAAACACTTCTGATGCCTCATTGGAAAGGCATTCGGCACAATGCCCATAATGCTTGTTGTGGCCACCTCTCTCTTGCACCAGAGGACTATGTACAGCATGAAACATGTCAAGAACTAAACTACCAGTCAAATGTTTGGACACACCTACTCATTCATTACCTGCAGGAATAGTCATCAAACCACTAAATGAGCTTCTTCTTTGTCTAGATTCCAGCTCCACTCTGAGATTTTATCAAACAACTTTTGAAACAATATTTCAAAAGTTGGAGCTGTCTTTTTGGCTGACCAGTGGATGCTTGATTATAATTCAATTTCAGTTATGTAAAGAAATGGATATGTCTCCCAGACTTGAAAGCATAAACCTTTGCAAAGGCCTTTGCAAAACCTTTGCCTCAGCTCATTTCACTGAACATGGACTGAAAAAGAAAAGAAATTTTGCAAAGACTATCTTGGAACATTTTATATATTGCCTTGGGACCACTTGGAAAACATCATCACCGGAGCAGAAGACCAATTTGCCACCAAAGAAAAAAAAAGAAAAAAATGAGTACTGAGAGCTTATGAGACAAAAACATGCTGTGTTTCTCTCCAGCACACTAAGTAAAACGGTGTGAAAGGCAGAACGGAAATGACAAGCATGTCAGACGTTTAAGATACTGTGGGAGAGTTAGAGCACTCATTCACTCATGCCAATATGCTCCTCTATCCCCCCTTTACAAAAATAACGTCTTGTGTTTGGTCTACATTCAGGGCAATACTTTTCAGCAATTTGCCAGACATTACAGAGATATTTTTATACACAGACTGTAACTTTACACCTCTCTCTGATTGTGATCGCTCCCAGTAGAAATCCCCACTCCGAGATGAGGCTAGGGAAGCTGAACTGCAATTATAAGACTTTAAATAATTTTAGAAGAGTAGACCAACATTAAATAATTTACACAATTTGATTTAACTGAGGTTCTCGAAAATGTAGTTAGAACTTTAGAAAAGAAAATATTGCTTTTACTTTCTGTCTTCCACTTTTTCCAAAGCCAAGAAAAAGAAAGGTTTTGAATCTGTTCCAGGTTTAATACAAGAATGGTAAAAAAAAGTAGCAAATTTTAGCAAGAATAGTCTTAAAATACACAAAATTTCAAAAGTATAACCATTAATTAACATTCAGTGATTTATACTTGTCTGTGCAATGTTATATTCAATTTATACAAGTTTTTTTTACTAACCATATTAGTAATTAAGTAAATAAGTTTTCAATTTAATTTTAGAATTATTTTTAGTAATTTTGATATGTACTTTTTCTGATTTTTGTTTAGTTCCCTATCGAGGGAACTCAAACTGCGTCCAAGTGACACTTTGGGGGGAAACGCCCCTCAGCGTAGCGTCTCTGAAGCATGAATGAAACTAAGCCAATCTCCGATTGGATCAACGTGATGACGTGATGTGTGACGACACATAGGCGGAAGCATATATAAGGAACCGGCACACACAACATGTCAGCTTTCTGTTCTTCAGCTAAGCGCTCTCTGTGACTGTCAGTCTTATTTATTGTTTGTCTGTCTAAGCAAGTATATCTCCCTAAAATCTGATAATGGCGAGTGTAAATTTCAGGCGGTGTGTGCACCCTTGCCCTCGCTACATCACGGGCGGGGACACACACCAACTGTGTACACATTGTCTGGGAATGCAGCACGCGCAGGCAGCTCTCGAGGGAGCTGCTTGCGAGCATTGTGAGGCTTTACCGCTCCGCGTGCTGCGTTCCCGGCTGGCCCTTTTCAATGAAGAGGGTCAGCCTCGTGAGCCCCGTGGTGCGGGACCCGCGTCCGCCGAGGCGGCGCGGCGACGCTCTTCATGGGGCTCGCAAATGGATCTGTCTGGGGATCCCGAGGCTGCTGAGGCACCTTCTCGGGATTCATCGGACAGTTCCGATGCCCTCGAGCCTCGCGCAGAAGCCCGCTCGGCGGCTTCTTCTGCGCGAGTCGAGGATCCGATGCTTGAGCTGTCTGCTTCCGAGGAGGTGGACGTGCTCAGCATCGAAGGGGGCGGGGACTTCGGGGATGACTCGCCACCCCGTGTCCCCGCATATGAGGAGCTGGTAGAGGTTGTTTCCCGTGCAGTGGCTCATTTAAAGATCGATTGGCCACAAGAAAAGCAGGAAGTGCAAGTTAAAAGCAAATTAGATGAGCGCTTCCTGCAGCACAGGGAACAACCTCATCATCGGGGCTTACCGTTTTTTCCCGATTTGCATACTGAGGTGTGTAAATCGTGGAAGAAACCCCATTCTTCTCGTGTTTCCAATCCCACTATATTAAAATATAGTAATATCATGGGGGCACGAGAGAATGGTTATGGGATGATGCCGCGGGTTGAACAGCCTTTGGCTAATTATTTATCACCTGAGTCGGCATCATCCTTTAAAGCCCCGGTGCTGCCCACCAAGCCATGCAGAGAAACATCTTCACTGGTGGGCAGGGCATATATGGCTGCGGGTCGGGCTGGTGCGAGTCTTCACACCATGGCGCTTCTCCAAGCGTACCAGGCCGACCTTCTTAAGGATATTGATGAGGGTGAGGGACCAACTCCGGAGGATGTGGCGGAATTGAGGAAGGTCGCTGATTTGTCTCTCCGAGTCACCAAAGAGACGGCCCGCGCTGTCGGTCGCTCCATGGCGGCAATGGTGGTCTCGGAGAGACATTTATGGTTAAATCTGACGGGCATCAGGGAGAAAGACAGGGCTTTCCTCCTTGATGCCCCGATTTCGCCTTCTGGCCTGTTCGGCGACGCTGTTAATACCGTTGTCGACAGGTTTCAGGAGGCGAAAAATCAATCAGCGGCCTTCAAAAAATTTCTCCCTCGCCGCTCAGTATCCAGGAAGTCTGCCCCCAGTGGGCAGTCGCAGCCTTAGCCAGGTACCAGCTCCTCCACCTACAGGCAGGTTCAGAGAGAGAGCGTCGCGTCTAGAGCCCCCCCTCAAGGAGCTTGGGGGCATAGACGGCGCTCTCAATCTAAGCCGCAAGCCAAGCAGGGCGACCTGAGGGCCGTCCTGCAGGCTAAGAAAACATCTAAGAGGTCCTAGCAGTGCTAGGCTCTCTGCGGGCGGCCCCACCCGTTATGGAGCGACTGAGGTCGTCTCCCTCGCGGAGCCCGCAGGAAATCGATGTCGTTCTCCCGCCGTCAAGTACGTTTCGGGACGCATCGGTTTCCAGCGATCGCAAGCTGCTTTGTCCGCCCCACGAGCCTGCGGACGGGCAGCGATTGCGTTCGCCCATCGAGAATCGTTTTCGGTCCAGTCCTGCCGGAGATCTGTTTCAGGCGGTCGAGAACGAATCCCGATTAAAATCCGAAACCAGGCTCGAGAGCCTGGTTCCCTTGGCGAAATATTTCGATGCATGGAAAAATCTAGCGAATATTTCCCCGTGGGCGCTGCGCACGATACAATACGGGTACAGGCTGCAGTTCGGGTTCCACCCACCCAGATTCAACGGGGTGGTCTGGACTGTAGTCAACCCGACGCAGGGTCGGGTATTGGAACAGGAAGTAAACTCCCTGCTGGCAAAGGGGGCCATAGAGCATATTCCTCCACTAGACAGGGAGTCCGGGTTTTACAGCCGCTACTTTATAGTTCCCAAAAGAGATGGGGGGTTGTGTCCGATCATAGATCTCAGATATCTGAACCGCTCTCTGAGGAGATTCAGGTTCAAGATGCTCACTATTCCCATGATCGTGAGTCAGATCCAATCCGAGGATTGGTTCGTCACGATAGATCTGAAGGACGCATACTTTCATATATCCATCCTTCCATCCCACAGGAAGTTCCTGAGGTTCGCTTTCGGGGGCGAAGCGTACCAATATCGGGTTCTTCCATTCGGCCTAGCTCTCTCTCCCCGCACATTCACCAAATGTATGGATGTAGCTCTAGCACCTCTGAGGCTCCAGGGCATCAGGGTGCTCAACTATATAGATGACTGGCTGATTCTGGCCCAGTCTCAAGAGCTGGCGGTTCAGCATCGAGATGTTTTTCTTGCCCACATCCAGAAACTGGGGTTGAGACTAAACACGAAGAAGAGCGTGTTGATACCAGCCCAAAGGACTACGTTCCTGGGAGTGGTATGGGATTCGGTCGTAATGCGGGCACGATTGTCACCTGCGCGAGTCGAGTCCATTCTGGCCACAGTGGCTGGGATAAAGCTAGGCCAAGCCGTCACTGTCAAGCATTTCCAGAGAGTGCTGGGACTCATGGCAGCAGCGTCCAACATCATTCCATTTGGCCTGCTGCACATGAGGGCCCTCCAGTGGTGGTTAAAAACCAAGGGGTTCTCCCCGAGGGGAAACCCGTTCCGCACAATCAGAGTTACGCGCAGATGCCTTCGTTCTCTGGTTATGTGGAAGAAAGCTTGGTTCTTGTCCCAAGGTCCAGTGTTGGGAGCGCCATGTCGCCGGAAAACCGTTTCGACAGACGCTTCCCTCACGGGCTGGGGCGCGGTCATGGACGGCCGCTTCACGACAGGCCTATGGCGGGACCATCATTCCTCCTGGCACATAAACTGCCTGGAAATGTTGGCGGTCTCCCGGGCTCTGAGGAGCTTCCTGCCGGACCTCAGAGGTCATCA
Source organism: Pimephales promelas (assembly GCF_016745375.1). The sequence goes on along the minus strand of NW_024121388.1, from coordinate 7,982,265 downwards.
CGTCCTCGTGAGGTCAGACAGCATGTCAGTGGTGGCCTATATAAACCATCAGGGGGGCCTGAGGTCTCGCCCTCTATGCAGACTGGCGCATCAGATCCTCCTGTGGTCCCAGGGGAAACTGTTGTCTCTGAGAGCAACATACATCCCGGGAAGTCTAAATCAGGGAGCAGACGTCCTGTCGAGACAGGGGCTGAGGCCCGGGGATTGGAGACTTCACCCCGAGGTGGTGGAGTCGATATGTCAGAGGTTCGGCCCTGTGGAAGTGGACCTGTTTGCGTCTCGAGAGACGACCCACTGTCCGCTGTGGTTTTCCCTCACCCCTCCAGCCCCACTGGGGCTGGATGCTATGGTGCAGACGTGGCCGAGGCTGCGTCTGTATGCATTTCCCCCGATCGCTCTGCTCCCGGGAGTTCTGGAAAGGGTCCGTCGCGACGGGATCAGTCTACTGTTGGTAGCCCCGTTGTGGCCGGCCCGAGTATGGTTCTCGGACATAATATTGCTCCTAGACGGCCCTCCGTGGGAGATTCCCCTCAGGAGGGACCTGCTGACACAGGCGGGGGGCTCAATATTTCACCCTCGGCCGGAGTTATGGAAACTGTGGGTCTGGCCCCTGAGGGGGCACAGTACCTAGAGGCCGGCCTGTCAGCTGGAGTAGTGGAGACCATACTCAGCTCTAGAGCTCCCTCCACGAGGAAACTGTATGGTTTAAAGTGGAATGTGTTTATTGATTGGTGTAGGAGGCGTGAGGTTGACCCAGTTAACTGCCCAGTGGCTTCAGTGCTGGAGTTCCTCCAAGATCGCTTCTCCTCTGGTCTTACCCCGTCCACGCTCAAGGTGTACGTGGCTGCCATTGCGGCTTTCCACGCTCCGTTGGGTGATGGGTCTCTGGGGAGACACCAATTGATCGTACGTTTCCTCCGTGGAGCTTGGAGGATGAGACCTGCGGCTCGTACCAGGGTTCCCTCTTGGGACCTGGCAGTAGTTCTAGAAGGATTGGCTGAGGCCCCCTTCGAGCCACTGGAGTCGGCTGAGGCCAAGAACCTAACGCTGAAGGTCGCTTTTCTGTTGGCCATCACTTCTCTGAGGAGGGTGGGAGATCTTCAGGCGCTCTCCATATCTAACGAGTGCCTGGAGTTTGCTCCAGGCAACATTAAGGCCATCCTTCACCCTAGGCCTGGCTATCTGCCTAAGGTGCCATCTAATGTGGCACGGCCTACGGTTCTGCAGGCATTTCATCCCCCACCTCACCTGACGGCGGATGAGGAGAGACTTCATAGGCTCTGCCCTGTCAGAGCACTAGGGATATATATTCAGAGGTCCTCTTCATGGCGGAAGGCGGACCAGTTGCTGGTATGTTTCGGGTCGCCCAAAAAGGGGTTTCCGGCCTCAAAACAAACCATCAGCAACTGGATTGTCAATGCGATTTCCACAGCTTATCAGGTGCGCGGTATGCCTTCACCTTTGGCTGTGAGGGCCCATTCCACTAGAGGCATAGCATCCTCTAGGGCCCTTCTCGCAGGGGCCCCCATCCAGGAAGTCTGCGATGCAGCTGGATGGGCTACCCCACATACCTTCATTAGGTTTTACAGCTTAGACATTCCGTCGACACCCGGCTCTCTTGTGCTCGCGTCCTGAGTGTGCCTGTGAGCAGCTTCACACCAGGACAGGCAGGGCGCGTTGTGGCGTAGTGGGTACTCGTTCCCCCAAAGTGTCACTTGGACGCAGTTTGAGTTCCCTCGATAGGGAACGTCCTCGGGTTACGACTGTAACCCTTGTTCCCTGAGAAGGGAACGAGAACTGCGTCTCGTGGCCACGCCTTCCCCTGCCTGGGAGCGCTTGCTTCATCACAGAAGCTGACATGTTGTGTGTGCCGGTTCCTTATATATGCTTCCGCCTATGTGTCGTCACACATCACGTCATCACGTTGATCCAATCGGAGATTGGCTTAGTTTCATTCATGCTTCAGAGACGCTACGCTGAGGGGCGTTTCCCCCCAAAGTGTCACTTGGACGCAGTTCTCGTTCCCTTCTCAGGGAACAAGGGTTACAGTCGTAACCCGAGGACGTTTTCTATATAGATTTAATTTGTTTATATTTTAGTTTTTGTAATTTTAGTACTTCAAGTTAAATTTATGTAAGTTAGTTGCTGAGGAAACATTTGTAATATTAAAGTTTTTAAATTATTTTGATCTAATATGTGTCCATATTATCATCATTTTATTTTATTTCAGCTTTATTCAGTTACCGAAAACAACTTTTATTTACCAATAGCAACACTACCAGCAACATGCATGACATGCATGCAAGGATAGCAAAATGTTGCATAAAAGAAAAATCAATTTACACGAATTACACTGATAACACATAACTAGAAGTTCATCTGCCTATAAGAGCAGTCCCACCACTAAAATAATGAATTAGACAACTTTACAGCTAAAACAAGAATTAATATGAGCCCTATTCAAAACCTAAGGATTTTCTGTGGTGATTGAAAGCATGTTATGTTGTCCATGAAAATCATTGAACCCAGTGGTTTAATTTCTACATTACACTCTAATGTAGTACTGTTAATAATTTTCCATGCTAATGAAAACTCATTGGCACGCCTTTACTCTAGGAACAAGGACATTAGAAATATAAAGTGGCCTTCAAAGCTTAATAATGTAGCAAGGGTCCATGCACAAAAACAAATATTGCATTTTTAATGAGTTTTTGCCAAAACATAACACTCACAGAGAGCACAGAATGTCATGAATAACTAAGTCATGCTCATCAGACTGAAACGGCCCATTTCATATATAAAACATTACATACATGAGCATAAAGGCATGTATGGGTGATGCAACTGGGTGCCTCCATACTCAGAATTAACCAATTAAATATTAGCATATATAAACTAATGCTGCTTTTAAAGCTGATGTTTTTTTTATTATTATTCATGGATGAATAGGGTTTGCATGACACATGCAAACAACTGAATTCAACAGTGACTCATTTTTTTATATATACATTTCAGATTATACAGTTCAACTATTCAATAGTTTATATGGTTAAATTGAGAGATTGCACTAAATGCTTGGCGAGCTGAGTCTAGTGCAGCATGTTCTTTCTGCCTGTTCTCATCCCAAGACGTCATCTAACTGACGCTTTTGACCATACGTCAACATCCGACGTTTTAGGGCACCATTTAACGTCAGTTAGAGGATGCTATCTAATCATAACCCTACCCCAGACCTAAACCTACCCACGTCATGTAACTGACCTACCCTATCTCACGACCAATTCGTACGAATTCGTACGAGTGATTAAAAAGTGGCTAATTCGTACGAATTCGTACGACCTCACTCGTACGAATTCATACGATTTGTCTAAACCCACGTGACGGTTATGTTTAGGGGCGGGGTCAGGGGTAGGTCATTCGTACGAATTCATACGAATTGGCCAATTCGTAAAATATGTACGATTTAGCAAAAATCGTACTAATTTGTACGACTGAGGTCGTATGAATTGTTACGAATTAGCCACCTCGTAAAATTCGTACGAATTCCCGTGAGATCGGGTTGAACTGACGCTAAAGGTAAAGCGTCAGTTGGATGACGCCCTAGGATCGTCATTTAACTGACGTTAAAGGGTGCCCTAAAGCATAGGATGTTGACGTATGGTCAAAAGCATCAGTTAGATGACGTCTTGGGATGAAAATGTGTTGGTTCTTTTACTCATTGATACTTGCATACACTGCTAAAAGCGTCTGGTGCGCCAAGCTATTTAGCTGATAGAAACGCAATGTCAAAAGCGTCAGTATATGACGCCTTGGGGATGAGACCAGGCTGAGCATTATTATATACATGTGTGACACATCTGAAGGCACACATATTCACCAATTGGTACTATTATATAAATGAACAAACAATAACAGTATAGCCAAATCTTATCTTGTGATAATCTTCTCTTTGCTATTGAAATGTGAGGTTGTACTAAGTGACCACTTGGATATTTGAGTTGGCTAAATATCGTAAATGTAAGAGTAAAATTTTTAAAGCAGCACAAATACTTACTTTTTTTAAGTTGAATCAAAAATAATAATTTGGCGGGCTCGGAATTACTCGAAATTAAGACTACCTTACCTATCATTGTTTGAGAATTACAACAAACTACGGCAATATATTATTAAATATAGTATTAAATCACCCTCAAAAGGGCACTTAAAATGGAAAGTAATCAAGCTAGTCATGCTGTAAGATTGCATCAAACTGAATAAAAAAAAAAAGAATTTAAAAAAAGGGCAGATTTATTAAACAGGGCAAATTAGCATGAGACCGCAATTCCAAAACAGTGTATTTATATATATATATATTGCACCTGAAAGGGAAACTCCAACAAATGCATATGGGCAGCCGCAAAAATAACTGTCCGCACCTGTGTATCTTTAGTAAATCCTAACAGTAGTGTTTTTTTTGTTTTTTTTTTTACATCAAAAGAGGGTTTGCGCTGACGCAAGCTGTAAGTAAATCTGGCTCTTAATGTATAAAAAATTAATGATTATGTAAAATCATTGCTTTATAAGACAATACTGAATAGCCTATATGAACAGGACATTCTATAGAAGTAAACAGCTTTAATAATTAAAAAAAATATATATTTAGCTTCATACACTAAATTACAATAACTAGCTGTAAACCCTATTGCTAAAAATACAACAAAGACTTGAGACTTGGACCTCAGGAAATTGTGACAATATCTGCAAAATGTAGGCCAGTAAGAGCTTTGCATGGAAACCTCACTCCCCTGACCTCAAGAGGAACGCTAGCAGTGTTTTTTTATCGTCCTTGCTAGAACGCCCGCCTCCCACCCCGGAGACTCTGGTTCGAATCCTACTTGGAGCGGATCGAGTAGGACCGGTTACATTTGATGCTGTTGACCCAAATGGGAGTGAGGTTTAGGGGGGTGAGTGTAACGGACGTGGGCGAGTAAGAGCTTTGCGTGTAAACCTCACTCCCCTGGCCTCAAGAGGTACGCTAGTGGTTGTGGTCTTTAGCGTTCTTGTTAGCGTGCCTGCCTGCCATGCCGGTTCGAGTCCCGCTCGGAGCGGGTCGAGTAGGAGTGTTTACATAGAGACTATAGTGATGCAGATCAATTCCTATTGACAATTGCAAAATTAAGTACCTTAACCCCCCTAAACTATTTGTGCTATTTAAAATTAACCAGAGAGCACATTTAGCAGATGCTTTTACATAAAGCAACTAGTTGAACTTATGAGTGAAAAGTCTGAAGTGATTCACATTGAACTGATTACTGAGTGTATCAGCTTTGTGCTAAAAATTAATTACTGAATGATGTTATTGATCAACTCAGTAATCAGTTCAACTGAAAGAGATTTATTTAGATAGTTAGTTCATTTACAAATAATTTCTATATATTGTGACAGAATTATGTTTCTTTATGTTAAGAAATGCCTCTCAGAGGCCTGAAACCACTGCACTGTGTCTGTCGTTTGCTCCTAAAGTCACAATATTAATTAGAAAACAGTTTAAGTTTTAACCAGTACAACACCATGAATATAGAATTTTCTGAATGAAATGGTGAGCAGTTTCAAAACGTTTCTAAATGACATTCAATTATGAAAATAAATAAATAAATAAATTTGCAGGTATGTCTCTGAAATATTTAACACACTATCAACTGTTAGTAAGTTTGACTGTTTTAAGTCAATATTGTTTTTTTTAAATGCTTTTAAAGCTCCAAATAATGTGAATATTTTTTTTTGAACATTGCATTTGGAATCAGAACATGTAGAGGGCCCAAACTGGAGGTTTATCACATGAAACTTGAATGAGGACATCCATTAATCTGGTTGTTATCATGCTTTATGTATAGCTTGCTTTTTATATCATGTTTCTGGTCATTTTGCACTTTATTGCATTTCTTCAGCATTCACTGAAATAGCTTGGAGGAACTTCATCAGCTATGCAGTTTTTTCAAGTATTCTGAACATACTTTGCAAAAACGTCATATTTTCCTATATTTGCTCTTGATTTCTTCCATTTCTCCAAGGAACCTCTGTCAGTCATGTGTGTTGTATTCATTATACATAATGAGATAATTTTAGAACTGCCACACAATGGTGTAGTACCTGTGGCCATCCAGATCAGCAGCTGTAAAGTCACAGCCTATTTTGCTTCCAAATATTTTCAAGTGTAACAGGATTTTCATTGGGGTAAAAAACTAGGCCCGCCCCGACCAAAGATTTTTCTAGTCGAATAATAGTCATCAATTTAAGTACGTCTTGAAAGTAATTCAAGCATCGCACATTTATGATATTAAATTATTTAAATATATACCGGTGGGGGATATCGGAAAATGGTTTGAGTTTCAGGACTGATAATGTCAAACTGGTTGTAACATCCCTTACGAAAATTAAGGGAATTACATTTGTAATCAAGATGTTGCCTTTCAAGCAAACTCGTGCTGCGTCGAAACGCTGTATGGACGCTATACCCACGCCGCCATAAGAGCAAGCGTCTGTCTGTGTGAAACCTGGAGTAGAGCCCAGGTCAAGGTTGTAGAACCTCACAAATGTATGTGGCGAGGACCAGCCTGCCGCATCACAAACATCTTGAATGGAAACTCCTGTCAGTGATGCTTTGGAAGCAGCCATACTCCTAAGTGGAGTGGGCCCATACAGCCTAAGGTGAAGGCTGACCAGACGACTCATATATAATACCAAGAACCATACTCGGGCCAGCCAGAATGGGGCTGCTAAGAGAAGACAGATCCCGGTGAACTCTCTCCAGAACTCCCAGCAGCAAAGCAATTGGGGGAAAGGTGTACGGACATAGCCTCGGCCATGTCTATGACATAGCATCCAACCCAAGAGAAGGTGGCTGAGAGAAGGAGAAACAAAGTGGAAAGTGTGTCGTCTCTAGATATGCAAACAGATTTACTTCCGCCCGACCAAAGTTCTCCCGAAGGAGCTCCACCACCTCGAGGTGGAGTCTCTATTCCCCTGGCCTCAGCCCCTGCCTCAACAGGATGTCTGCTCCCTGATTGAAATACCCCAAGATGTATGCTAACCTCAGAGAGAGCAATTTACCTTGGGAGCACAGGAGGAGCTGGTGAATCAGCTTGAATAAGGAGCACAACCAAAGATGTCTCTAATGGTTTATGTAAGAGACCACCGATGTGTTGTCGGTACAAACAAGCACATGATGGCTCCTTAGGTCTGGGAGGAAGTGTTTAAGAGCTTGAAACATGGCCAGCGTTTCCAAGTTATTTATGTGCCACGAGAGATGATGGTCCTGCCACAGACCCTGAGCCAAACAAGAACTCATGATGGCCCCTAAACCCGTGAGAGGCGCATCAGTCATTAGCGTGAAGCAATGACAAGGAGCTCCCAACACAGGTCCTTGGGAAAGAAGTTTTTTTTCCACATGACTAAAGCACAAAGGCATTGCGTGACCATGATCATCCAGAAAGGGTTTCCCCTCGGTAGAACCCCTTGGTTTTGAGCCACCACTGTACGGTCTCATGTACAACAGGCCAAAAAAGTATCACGTTGGACACTCCTGCCATCAGACCTCTGAAACTGCTTTACATTGAGTGACTGGTCTAGGTTTATTTAATTCACGGCTGAGAGAATCGAAGCGATACAGGCAGGAGACAGACGTGCCTGCATTGTAGTCGAATCACAAACCAAGCCTCGAAAAGTAGTCCTCTGGAAAAATCACACTCTTCTTGGCATTCAACCTTAGCTAGGCCGAAAGGAAGAACACAAAATTGGTACGCTTCGCCCCCGAAAGCGAACCTCAGAAACTTCCTGTCTTGTGGATGGATCCTTTAGATCTATCGTAACAAACCAGTTCTCAGACCTGATTTGTGACACGACTTGCTTGAGAGTAAGCATCTTGAATTTGAGCTTCCCTATAGCCCAGATCTAAAATCAGACGTAACCCCCATCCTTCTTTGGGACAATGAAGTACCACCTGTAAAACTCAGACTCCCTGCTGGGCAGAGTAACCCATTCTATAGCCTTCTTTTGCAGAAGAGCTTTTACTTATTGTTCCATAATCAGAGGCCCACCACTGTGGGTAGGAGGACCCAGCGAGAGGACCAAGCTGCAGGACCCAGCGAGATATAGTGGCGCACCAGCAGGGAACAACTGGTTTGACTACTTTAGAGCCCTCCTTAGAGGGAGGAAGCAATCCTTGGGTAAAAAAATCTCTGGGACCCTCTGCGCCCAGACATGAAGGTGTGGTTGGCAGAACAGCCCACTGACGGCACTAAGGGGAGATGGGTACCATATAATGAGGTGCAATCTATCTTCCCCCAGAGGGGTGTACCCTCAAAAGCCTGACACCACTGGAGTCAGGTCTTCTTGGCAAACTTAGAGATAACAACCCGGTCTCATCCCAAGACGTCATATAACTGACGTTTTGGGACGTCTTTTGACCATACGTCAATATTCACCTTTTTAGGGCCCCCTTAAACGTCGGTAGATGAGGTTATGGGATCCTAACTCTACCCCATACCTAAACCTAACCCTAAACCTAACCTGTCACCTAACTGACGTTAAAGCTAAAGCGTCAGTTGTGTGATGGCCCGGGATCGCCATCTATCGACGTTTAAGGGGGCCCTAAAAAGGCGGATATTGACGTATGGTCAAAATACATCCCAAAACGTCAGTTATATGACGTCTTGGGATGAGACTGTGTTAGAGATAACAACGGTCCTCAGATCAGTTTTACAACAAGTATGGATTTTGGATATTATTGCATATTATCAACTTGTATGGGTTCCTCTCCTGGTTCTGGAGTGCAGAATTGTACTGATTGGCAGATGTTCAGGGGGGACTGCAAAGCAGGTTTTCATACAGTTCTTCTTAATAACTAAATGAAACGCTCCATCACCATCTTGCCATCATATGCTGGTGATGAAGCCTGAGCGTAGGTTCGAGTCCTTGATGGTAGATGGTGAATAGCATTCACTCATTCCATCCACTGGAGGCTGCTAGGGTTAGAAACTTGAGAGAGTGTAATCAGTAACTTTTTCCCTAGCCTAAATAATAGAGTTGTTCACTTACAACTGAATCTCCAGAAGGGCGTCGGAACACTTCCCAACAATGAGCAACGAAGCAGTCGAGGGAGTGAGTGACTGGCCCAGCTTGCTGCCAGAATGTTTCAGTGCTCATCCAGATGGCAGGAGTAGGATATTTTAGCTCTATCAGTGGGGTGGGGAAGTGACACATTCCAAAGGGTGAATCTCTAAGGCGAGTGAACACTGTAGTAGGAAGCCACTGCAGCCCTCCACCAAACCAGAGTAGGTCGCTGGATTGACCAGGGGACTGGCAACACACACAGGTGGTGAAGGAGTGCTCAGGGGTGTGATGGTGGTGCTCCATGTTGAAGTGGATCCTACTGTAGTGAGGGCATGGCAAAGACTATCCACCAGCTCTTGAAACAGATCTGTAGTTGTTGGGTTCATCATTGGTGAGTTGGTGGCTCTGGCCTTCTGCCAGAATATTGTAAACCATACAGTTATAGCATGTGCATTCAGTACTAAACCCTTGACCTTAGCATTGCTCTACCAGTCAAGCTACAAGAACAAGAACCAATATTAAGTAACACCAAGCAACTAATACAAAGTATCTAGAGAGTAAAGAGAGTCAGATTTGATTTCATGCTGACTTTAAATCTAGGTTGCATTTTTTGCAATTTTGTGGTTGCATTGGTTTTTATATGTAAAAGGGATACAAGGGATCTGATATATGAAACAATTCTGTGATAAAAAATCATAACATCAGATGTGTTGTGGGTATACAGTTTGTACAGCCCATTGAGAAGCTGTGCCCTATGTGAGGAGTATGCAATGGGGGCCTCAGGGCAGACTGTTTGATGTGAGCCTGGAAAATGGATTATCTGGTGGCAAGAGAGTGAATGGGACTGTCTTGCCGCTTGAGGCAGGCTTCACACCAAAATCCACCTGGCAGTGAGGGAGTAGGCCACCCCGAAGGACACAGCCTACAGGAACAGAGATCTCTCACATTGGCCTGTGTTAATGCTCACTTTGTCACCCAAACAGGTCGGGAAAGATAATCAATAGCCTTTGATAGCTACTATTAGGATTTTAACAAGCTTTTGCTCACGCTGCACTGCTCCTGAACAGAGAAAGGAGCACCTGTTTAGCTCCACATCTTCCCTCACTTTAATATCGTCCTTTTCCAATCTTAGCAACTTTTAGCAACCTCACTTGAGCAACTGACTGCGATCGCAGGCTATGTTCAGAAAAGCATACTACAATTTCAGTACAATCCATGCAGTATATAGTGATCACAAAATAGAAAACTCACGGTGACCTACTTAAGAAACTACAGTATACAAAAGACAGAATTGTGTACTGTCTCCCACAATGCAATGCACTGGACTTGATGTGACAAATTAACGAGAAAATATATGTCATTTTATTTTTTGATAAATAAATTAAGTTAAAGCATTTTGCAAACTTTAGCTCACTGCATTAAACATGCAATGTGATGAGATCATGTCACAAAAATGTGGCATTGCAAATGTTAATCGTTGCATTTAGCGTACTTGGATGCCAACAAGGTATACCTTTAGACAATTGTAGCCGATTATATTCTTCATTTTTTCCTCTTTGTAATATAATACAATAAGCAAATACAAGTAGCCTACTCAAATACAGGTGTTTTTTATTGGCTTAATTTTTTCAAATTCTGAAAGTATATATGAATGCTGCAAAATACCTTAAAACGCAGTTCAGTTCATTTGTACCTTCTTTGTTTTTATGTTTTATTGCATATAATGTTAGATTTTTTGTTATTTGTTATAATTTCTTGTAAAACTAACTAACAATATACTATAAGGTATACAATTTTGAAGGCTACTTTAAAAAAAAAAAAAATTAAATTAAAATGCTATAGAAAAACTTGCCAAAAATGGTTCTTCTATGGCATTGGTGTGAAAATTCTCTAGGATTTCCCAAACAATCATACTATATTTCTAGCAAGATTTTTGTCCAGATTTCAAACCCAGAGTGTTCGTGGCTCAGAAATACCTTTTGGGTTTCAATTTAACCGAGAATCAAATAACACATACATCAATAAAACGTGCTGAAGCTTTTATAGTTTTCGAGCCAGCAGTCTCTTACAGGTTGACAAATGGCGATAGAACCTCTCGAGTCTGGTTATCAGCTCTAAACCTCCACACACAATTACTAAAGCCTTCTGAACACCACCAAAACTAATTCCCATTTACAACATTTGCGATTGTCAGATCATTAAAATAATTGTTCCCTTTTCAGCTGTTTCCCTGATGTTTTCGATCAATTTCCCCCAAACCAAATGATCTGTTCATCTGAATAGCTCATTTCCTTTTTTTTCCCTTTCTCTTTAAATTATGCGTTCACTTAGAACACATATTGCTAATGACAATAATTAACCAAAGATGGAGTCTGAATAATTACAGGCAGGGAAGGAACTGCTCATCCGCAAGTTCTTGCATTCAGCTTGCATTTAAGGCTGATCAAGCTGTATTGTGTTTTAATTCCAGTACGTCTCGCAGGCGCTTGGTAGGACATCTCCAGAGGTCAAGCTTGATAGGTGTTGGGGCACACCGTAAAAGTTGTTTGCTTGTTCGTGCTTCGTGTTTTTCAAATGTGAACTCTACATCGTCACACAGCCTTGATCGATGACCTTCAAGTGATGCCAATGTGCCACGAGAGCAGAGGCGAGGCTGGGTGAGAGGTGTGCGGTGAGTGACCCAGGTGGGTTTAATCTCCCCCTCACAGAGATTCAATAAGTCCTCATTACCGAGCCTCGGGTCTGGATTCATTTGAGAACGTCACAGTTAACAATGTTATACAGTGGCCAGATGAAGAGGTAATGTAGCCTCTGCCATTCTCCGAATAATTCATCATCTGAAATCTTAGACTGCGCTCTTGCTGGCGCTGACATTCACTTTCTTTTCCACCAGCAGTAGTGTTTGAGGACAGCTCATCCCATCATAAATTTGTGTAACTTCAGCCAGAGCCTCATGCTGTGTGGTTATAGATGTTGGACTGTGTCCTTGTCGAGCAGGAGTTTGGTTCTCCCCATCCTGGAATTTGCTTCATGATGGTCAAGGCCAGGGAGGGAATTTACCACCAGTGTCAGCAGCAGTGGTGGGCGAATTGTCTTGGATTGGCCATTGAAATGATACACATTCATATGTTGCAATTAATATATGTATAATTAGCTATATTTTTAAGTTAGTTTAGGAACAGATTAAAGAAAAAACATTCCAATCTTGTTCACCCAAAACTGTTTTTAATGTTATAACAACGAGAAATGTTTCTTGAGCAGCAAATCAGCATAAAATATATATATATATATATATATATATATAATTTTAAATTGTGATAATATTTCACAATTTAATGTTTTTATGCATTTTTTATCAAATAAATGGAGTCTGGGTGTACATAAGAAGTAAGAAATTTAACTTTAACTCAAACTTGTAAACGGTATTGCATGTGCAGTTTCTGAAGCATAACTTTGTCTTATATCTGAATGGTGCTTTACATGAAAGCACTTAAAATGTTAGTTATGCAAAAATAATTAATTCACTAATTAATGCAATAAAAAAATAAAAAAAAATATGGAAGCCCATTTCTCATAGAAATGAAGTTATAATTTACTAGAAAGTCATAATTACAAGAAATAAAGTCACATTGTGAAATGAGGTCACAGCTAAAGTTGAAGTTGTCTTCTTCACATTCTAAGGTGGAAATGGGCTTCCATTTGGGGTTTAAGTTTTGCAAAATATTTTATAGAAATCATCAATGATAAAATTCATGACTGGAAAAAATAGTCTGCTGGTGCATTTTGAAATGTTTTAACTAAATAATCTTGTAAAGAATGTCATTTCAGTTCTACTTTTTTTAGTTTATTTTATTTATTACATTTTTTTTTTATTATTACTTTATGAGTATGAATTATCAAATGTATTGAAAGAGAACAATATGCTATACAAGCACTGTAAAATGTTTTACCACAAACTCAACTGAGTCTTTTCAGACCATTACGGAACATTAATTAGGTCTATAGTTTCCTAAGAAGAAGAACAGGAAACTACTTACAAACTAGCTACTTAAATAGAGGACAAAGACTCATGATCAAATACACTTGCAAGACCAAGAACCAGTGTGAATGCAAAGTGAACCAGATTCTCAGATTCTTTGTGTGTTTGCGTGTTCAATTTTCTCACAGTTGTAATTGAAATTATTCAACCCCCATAGCAAATCATGTTTATTGCCAAAATTTACAGACTTTCAGCTGTTTGCAATGAATAAATCAAACAATGCAATTGTTCATTGCAAACCAATTAAGCCAATAAACCTGATTTGCAATGGGGGTTGAATAACGATTACAACTGTACTTGATTTATAAATTTGAAGAAAAAAAAAAACGTAAAAAAATGGGAAAGCCTTGTAAACTGGCATTTACCTCCAACTGTGTCTGGAGGTCAAGAAAGTCAATTTCCCCATCCTGGTCATTCTAGATGTGGCGAAAGAGAGGAGGAACAACAGACCGGCATTAATGGAATCTTCCTTTGCTTCTATCTCCTTTTCCTCTCTCTCTGCTACAAGATCTCAATCTTATCATACAACAATAAAACCTGTAAAAATGGACAAGGGAGGGTTTTGCTGGCCGGGATTTTATGGAGTTTACAGTAATGCGCAGAGGGTGAAATTATTCCAAGCCAAGTTTAATTATTTCCTTCTATCAATACAACCGGCCTATACGTAACTTCCTCGTTTATCCGATTACTGAAATATTAAATTCTGTTGAGCCCGAGCAAATTGACTTTGGTGCCAAGGTCTTGACAAGACACAGACACGGAGCTTCATGCATCAGTGACAGTGTAACTGCATTACATACGTGCCGCTTTCCCTTGGCGCTGAGCTCAGAGAAGCCTGCTCGTCATAAAGAGAAACAGACGAGGAAGAGGATGCGCAGGTACATCCTCACTATTAGCCTTTAATTGTAGTCATCTTGTGGGCTGATTTTTGGACAGATGCCCTGGGTCTGGTTCTTCTGAATAAAGAGGCCAGTTAAACCATCGCATGAGCTCCTCATCACCAGAGTGCAGCCGTGCGGCTGAACTATTCACTTCCAAGAACAGGTGTTTTACGCCCTATTTCCAGCCCTGATTAAGACCGGCCATGCTTGCGTTCATCTCGTAAAAGAAACAATTATTCAGATCCGAGCCGGCTTACAAAAAAACAACAGACTCAACGCATCTCTACCCCTTTGTTTTCTCTCTTGTTCTCTTTCTGTTCCGTTTGTTTTAGATTACAGGTCGGCCGGGGAAAGTTCAGAGGCTCTTCCTCCCGTGACATAGAGAGCCTACAATTGGACTCTGTCATCCCAAATAATTACACAGGAAAGGAGAGTAACAGGATATTTCATTGGCATATACTGAGACACACTGTAAAATGATGCCAAATTTGGCCCAGCTTGCGTCTCCTCCAGCCACTTTGATGTACATTATCAGTTGTGGGCATGAATATCACCTCTCTTAGCTCTCAGGATCACAACATCATGTTACCTTAAACATAATGGTTGTTTGGCACAAAAAGCAAGAAAATGCCCCTATTACCTGACAGATAACACTGAAATATGTGTCTTAATATATCACACCTATCTCCAAAACAGTCATAGACTCTTGAAACTTTAAAATGATTTATTCATTCTGTCATTCCAACATTAATTCATCTTCAAAACACAAATTAAACATTTATTTTAATGAAACATTTATTTTATTGACCATATTTGACATGCTGGATGCTTGTGCGTTGATCAATCTTTCTACGTGAATAAAAGCCTGAATTAAATCATCATATAAAAGTAATTGTGTCTCTTTGGAAGGTTTGGATTCAACCACTCGATATGGATCTGTGTTGGTGGAATGGCCTTGCAAGTTTCTTTAAAAATGTCTTCATTTGTTTTTTTTCCAAGATGAACAAAAGTCTTATGGTTTGGAACAACATGAAGATGTGTAATTGATGACAGATTTTTCATGTCTGGGTGTACTATGGCTTTAATTAAAATGACAGCAACATTCACATACCGTAAAACTTCAAATGTGACCTGATCCAGCAAAATGAGTCACAGTGACCCAAATTAAAAAATGGAAAGAGGACACCATAAGCTTTCAAATATCTTAGTCAAAGTCATACCTTGAATGGTTGTAAAGACATACACATTTGAATTATGGTCGTCTGCCCTTATTTTCCAATTGAAAACCTTAGAAAATCACTTTTAAAGTTTTTTTGCCCGTTTTTTTTTTTTTTTTTTTTTTTTTTTTGATATCTTTCAAAATCCATTGCATTTTAAGGGATAAACTATTTATTTTATAGCTTAATTTGACCAAATACATTAATATATATAAATGCTATTTAACCAGGCTGAAGCTCAAATTAGTTTTAAGTTTTTTGGAATAAATAATAAAAAAGGCACTTTTACAAAAATGTTCTAAAATCAGGAAAAGGTGCCAGAGAGAACTTCACTTTTCGTACGGATTAGCCCTCATAAGCAGACAGCAGTCTGTTTTCTTTCGTTTTGAATGGTTCTGTTTAAAAGTAGAAATTTCAATATATATATATATATATTTCTCAGGTCTGTGAGGCAAGTAGGACACCTTATACACTGACTTTCGGTTCATTTGTGAGACGAGCTTCAGTTCACGCTCCGCCGCCTCCGTGTCGTGATTAGCCTACACTGTAAAAAACAATAAGTAAAATTTAAGTTTTTGGACTGATATTTTTTGAGTAAATTTCACACATATAATTGAGTAAACTATAATTAACTAAGTTAAGTGAGAGTAACATAAGAAATTAAGTAATTTTTATTTAGCTAATTAAAGATTAAGTAATATCTATTCTATTCAATTGAATTTTTCTTAATACAACATTTCGCTCATACAATATAACATTGAATTAGGCCACACTATTTAAGTAATCATTACTTGCAGAGTGTCTCATCATGTCTTCCCTTTTGATATAACATGTGTGAATGCAGACCTCAATACTTGGTAGACAATACACAATGACGGTAACATTTGATAGATCGTTTTTGTGTTTGAATGTGTCATTTTAAGTATAAAATTAACTCCAAATGTCACAAAATGGCAAATTACTAATCCTAACAACAAAAGTAATGATAAAATAGTATAAATACAGCTGGAAAACAGTGAAAAATCAACCTCGTTAATTATTCATGGCCCAGTACATGATGGGAACACCAGTATCAGAAAAGTTGAGTAATTTTACTTAATTTTATAATGTTGATATTTATGCTTTCATTTCTACACGATTTAATTGAGTTCCACTATAGAATTTACTTATTTTTTTTTTAATTCTTGCCTGAACTAACCTTTTTCATGTAAATTAAATTGTTTTTTTCTGTAGTATTTACTTCACCACAAAATCATTTTTATCAGTGTATCCATTGTCTGCAATATTTACTTCTTATTATTAAATCCTGGAAAATGGTTGATGAAACATTGATTCAAGTTAAGATACAATTATTAGAAAAAAAAACGAAATTCACAGCGAGGGGAGTTGAGAAGAGCAATGTTTATTTCAGCGAAATTAGTAAAGCTTTGACAACCTTAATCGTCATTTAAAAACCTTTACTCAATTATCTGGACTGCGAAACTTTGGGAGATTATTTTTGAATGTCTGTTCTTTGAAATTTGCAAAAAAAAATGTTTTTTTTTTGTTATTTCATTTTTTTCCCCACATAATCGGCCCATATCTTATAATGGAACGTTGCGACTTCCGACTAATTTCGCCAGAGCGGGTCACAAATAATAGCCGAGTCCCAAATAGACGCCTGTCTCTTTTACACGCCTGGTGTGGCAGCAGGTTTGGGTAAATAAAGGCCGGTCTCAAACAGATGTCGGGTCTGTTTTTTAGTTTCGGGTTTTATTTAATCTTCAGATCGTCCACTTTTTGGCGGTTGCCAAAGCAAATTTGTTTGATCGGTGAGTGATGTCAATAGAATGACTGCCGCGGGCGTCTTCGAACAACACGAGCACTGTCTTGCTCTCTCTCCCTCACGCATATTAACCAAAATCAATTGTCACGATAGCAAAAGGTTGGAAGACCACAGAGTTTCAAGTGGAGCATTTGGAGATTTTTAGAGATTAGAGACTCTAGGCCTACACTCAATGAACAACATCTCAACACTAAATTATAAAAGTCTGCCTCGTGTAGACGCCTGTCTCAAATACAATTTTGATTGACAACAGAACCGGAAGACAATACAATGCTGAATAAAGTCATAGTTTTTGTTATTTTTGGACCAAAATGTATATTCGATGTTTCAAAACATTTTAACTAACCCACTGATGTCACATGGACTACTTTAATGATGTCTTTATTTCCTTTCCGGACAAGGACAGTATACCGTACATACATGGAGGGACAGAAAATCTAAAATATCTTAAACTGTGTTCCGAAGATGAACGGAGGTCTTACTGGCTTGGAACGACATGAGGGAGAGTCATTAATGACATAATTTTCATTTTTTGGGTGAACTAACCCTTTAAGCTTGTCACAGAGCTTATTCAAAGAAAGAAATTGGATTAATGTCCACCAGTAAAAAAAATATGAATTTGTATACAGTACATAGTGATCATGACTAATAAGTATTTTTATCCCCCCGCACCAGGGATCCCTACAGAAAGATATGATACGGTTTTTGAGAACATGTACAGTGAGGGCCAGCTGCCCAGCCAGATGCCTGTGGGAGTCGTGCCGGCATTCCCAGCCCTGAGCGCTGCGGAAAACAGTCCAATCCCACAGACACACGGGCTTGAATCATGCAAACATCTTTTGGATCCGTGAACCAAAACACAAGCCCGTAATGAGCCTGGTGAGATGAAACAAGCTTTTGAGGAACGTCATACGAGGCGTGATTTGCTGTTGCAATTAAGTTTTATCGTTCCGAAAATTCACTTTTTACGAGATGAATTGACTTTTGTAGCATAAAAATCTTGAAACTCCTCATAAAAGGAGATCCAATGAGATGACCAGAGGGGCTTTTTGGAACTGCTTTACAGGGAGATGAGAAGAGAGGGGGGGGGGATGCGTGCTGAGAGACAGACGGAGAGAGAGATGGAGAGATAGCAAGACAGAGAAAGAGCAGAACACAAGGGATCTTCTGAGGAAGAGAGAGAGAAACAGAGAAAAGGATTAGGCCGATAGAAGCTTGGCATGACCGTGTGTCTGATGATGGCTGTCTATGCATATCTCACTGTCTGCATCAAAGACACAGAAACACAACACATACACATTCTGCCTCCAGCTACAAGCACCGCTGCAGCCCAATTAAAGCAGCGGTGAGGACAGAGGCAATCAGTGGACTACCTTCTCTTTTCATGGTTGGGGGAAGCCATCCTCTGTTGGATAAAGCCTTGGTCGCTCCTTGGAAAACAGCCCAAGAAAACGTATTATCCTCGTTCCCATTGGAGGAAAAAAACTGACCTTGATTTAATAAACAATTTACCCAGGAGACATACGTCTGCCAAGTAAAACCGCTGGACAGGATACAGTTATCAAGACAGCTAAATTTCCTATTACAATCCTTGTCAATTTCTGACAAAGTGGCCAACTAAGCCCCAATTTAAACCATGTTTCACAACAGGAAAGACTGGTGAGAATACTGTACGTTGGTGCTTGTAAACGTAACCTAAAAGAATTGTCTGCATTTCAGCAGATTCTGACCATTTATTATTGGTGCTCATACTGTACGTAATCCTAAATGCATTTCTGTGCAACATAAGGGAAGCTATTTGAAAGCTGCATCAGTGTTTCTATACTGATACCCATACAACAAAAGTCAGTAGGATCCAATGTTGTTTGGTCCAATCTTCTTGTGTGGAACAACATAAGGGTATGAGTAGGGTTGGGTATCGTTTGAATTTGAACGATTCTGATTCCGATTCCTTGTTTCGATTCCGGTTCCTAACGATTCTCGATTCCGATTCTTTTAAGAGGCAGGGTCAAAAAAGTTTAGCTAACCTTGCTAACCAACGGCCTTTCTGAAGGAAATACTCCTTCTGTAAAAATACTCCTTTTGTCACAAATTTTGCATTTTGCCGAGATTTCTTTATTTTTAGAAAAGTGAAGTCACACTTTGGATCATCGACGTAAGCTACTCATGTTCGACTCGCGTGGTTATGCCAACACTTCCTGTAGACGCTTCTTCGTTGGTGTTGTTCAGCGGTTTCTTCTTCCGCTCGGCGGACTGTGAATATCGAAACTAGGAATCGAAATGTTTACTTTTGAACGATTCCGGGAAAAACAAAAAGTTAGTCTCGGTTCCAATCGATACTCGATTCTCGATACCCAACCCTAGGTATGAGAACACAATTTTCATTTTTGAGCAAACTAATCTTTTAAAGGTGCAATGTGTAAAAATTTTGAGCATCTATTAACAGAAATGCAATATGACATCCATATTAACCATGTTTTCAGTGGTCTATAAACAGGGCTCAACATAAGCAATGGCCCGATGGCCCGGGGCCAGTAAAAGAGTATGTCGGGCTAGTTGATTGGCCAGTCACTTGCCCGCGCGGGCCAGTAACTGGCGATCAGCAAAACAAATAGCAAACGTCATACACAGTGTGGCGCGAAGAGTGTCATTTATAACGTGTTAAAATGCCAAAGAACTACGAGGCTGGACATTCCTAGAGTCATGGAAAACACAGTACACCTGGTAGGGATGGATGGGTACCGAAACCCGGTATTAAACGGGACTGAATTTTGAAAGACCGCTGTATCGATAAGCTCGGACGTTATTGTTATTGCTGTCGCTGGAGAAATACATATAGGCTATCATTTATTATTGCTATAAAAAAATTAACCATCTCGCTGAGTCGCCAGCCATGTCTAGGCATATATATAATTAAATTAAACCATTTGTCTGTGATGCATTTTGCAATTCGCGCAGTCCAGAAGAGGGAGAGAGAGAGAGAGAGAGAGAGAGAGAGAGAGAGAGAGAGAGAGATCTCACGCGGTGCCACAGCGCACAACACCTGACGGAGGACAGAACTAAACATTCAAGTTATGGTTAGACTTTAGATCTGTGATATTAGTAGGATTTTATTTTAGATTTCAGCTTGCAAAGATTAGAATATATTTGAGGTAAAACCATTAAAAAATGCATTCTGACTTGCACAACGTCCTTCCCATCACAGTAGTACAGTAGCACGCTGTCATTTCTCCTTAACTCAAACTTTAATATAGAATCAGCACGATCGGTGATTGTTGTAAAATGCAGTCACTTCTGTTGCTAAATTGCGGGGCGCGTTTAATAATAAAAAGAGCTATTAAAAGCACAAAAAACGCAAGAGATGCTGTTCCCGATGCGGCGCGCGCTCCAAAACAGACCGCAACGAGACAAGTATATACTTTGGGCTTCATGTCTAAACGATCAAATGTACACAAAAATGTGTCAAAATGACTGGCTTGGAGATTCACTTAAACAGTTTATGTCTAAAATGGACGCAGAATGGAAATAGTTGGGAGAAAATATGGTGCATCAGTAGTAGACTTACATCTGCACTCGTTCTTAAAGGGGAAGCAGTCTAATATGCGGACGATTGCGACATTACTGCGAATCAAACAACTAAAGGCAAAAAGAAAATCACTCACTGCTCTTGAATGAATAACTTTAGCTTTAATAAGTAAGATGAGGAGACTGAGGGAAAAAGAGAGAGAGAGAGTGATCGAGATGAGGAGAGAGCAGGCATTGACAAATAATCTACTGGACGCTGAAATTAGGTTATTTTTGCATGTCTCTTAATTCCTGAACTTCCTTCACTGTTTTGATTAATCTTAATGTATACAATAAATACAGTTTAATGGAAAAGTACTTTTCATTGTATTTCTTTCAGGGCCAGTCAAAATATAGAAGGGGCCAGCAAAACTCTGATCTACTGGCCCTGGGGGCCAGTGGGGATTTTTTTTTATGTTGAGCCCTGCTATAAAGAACCCAATGTTTTTATTACCTTAGAATGAGGCATTAATATCTACATAACTGCGGGCACCCCCTTCTACGAAGGTCGACATATTGTGACGTCATGTTTCTATCATAGCCAAACGCGAACACACAGCGCTACAGAGCGCGTTTCGTCACAAACTTGAAAGAGAAGCAGCAGAAAGCTAGAAGCTAGCCTAGTGATTTTCCCTTGTCAATGGTGTAAAATATGTAGTTGGACTGTTTCATGTAACTTCTCCCTCGCTGTGTTATGGCTTTGCTACAGTATGTGAGTATAAATATGCTGGTTACGTTTGTGAGACAGATGATTAGTACTCATGTCATTGACCGTAAAACAGAAATCCAACCCGTCGATCACAGTTGACAAGTCAATCTTGGAAGCATTTTAAGCCAATCGCAAAGAGTTTTCAAAATCAGAGAAAAAAAAGGCCTATTGTGTAGTAAACGGTGTCTAGGGGATGCGGAGGCATGTGCGCTGTTACAATCATGTAATTTTTGCTGCGCACACCTTTGGGCTCATGCGGACACGTCGAGTTTAAACAACGCTTTACGCTTTAACCAGCTCAGCCACAGTAACAGCTCATATTAGCCAGCTAAACTTTTACTATGCTGTAAGAAAAACTACATTTAGTTGATTAGGTTTATGAGGTTATTCTCCCTCGCTGTATTATGGGTTTGCTATGAGGGGAGAAATGTGTTGGTTACGTTGTGTGACAATCTGCTGATTACTATTATTATATCATATATTAAGACCCTTGATCCTCACCTGATATGGCTTTGTAAACTTTATCAATGATGTGGTTTAAAATGGACTGTGGTACAGAAAAAGTGACAATATTACACAGTCTTGGCTTACTCTGGCTATTCTCTGCTGTCTCAGACGACGATGTTTGTCCCATTTTAGCCACCGTAGCTTCTTCGAAAGGGAGGGGTGAGGTTAAAGGTTTGTTCAGATCATTAAAGGTGAGAAAATACAAATGCAAGCACAAAAACGCAGATGGAATGCTTGGCGGATGCACTGAAAGTGCACACTTAGCACATCACTATGGTGTTATCTAAAGTGCTCAACTTGGCCACAATGCGCTGGTTCTCAACCAGAAGCCCTTAACAATCTTCCAAGGGGGCCTGAAGATGATTTAAATGATTTAAAATAAGGTAAAACAAGAATTATAGAAACTCAGAGTGAATTGCATGTGAAATCATCCTTTCATAACTAAAATATGTAGTGTTGGTGGTCAATTTTGGCACGTAACTCATCCCAAATAGTCTGTGGTAGGGTTGATTGTGACATTCAACTGTGACATTTACAAAGAGAAATACTGATTGTGTCAATACTACACATACAATAATATGGATGACATTCCAACATTGAAGGTCCAACAAGACAACAACACAATATGTAGATACTACTGCCACACAAAAGCAAGACATTATAGCAGCACCTGAATTAAACGATACGAGATGATGAATAAGGGAAACGACCGGTCATTTCAAAAGTAAAATTAAAAAGTTTAAGTTTTATAAGCACAAATGCTCGCCTTGCTTTGTTCAGTGATGCACGTTCACGACGTAACGTAATACGCAATTACGTTGAAAAGGTCTCACAGAAAAGAGCATCACAGAAGAAGAAAGAAAGACATGGAAATCTTGGATATGACATGGGGTCAGTAAATTATCAGTAATTTTTTTTTTAAAGTGAACTGATCCTTTAACAGACTGTTAATCGCAAAATGAAAAATAAAAAATAACGCCATTAAAATGGGTTTGGATTATATAAACTTACGAGAGAGAATGAGAGACCAGAGGAATATCTAGGATCCAAAATATCATTGACTTGATGGTGGACTAATTGGACTTGGGCCAGTAAATAACCACTCAGATTTCCATGAGCAAGCAAATAACCAAACAAATAATCTAACATTACCAATGTACTTGCTTATATTGCTAAATCCCAAAGACTTTGATTCCAAAAGATGGCAGATTTTGTTGTCGTAATCATGATATGTCAATGGATACTTTCACTGGTATTTCGAACATTATTTCAGACACTCAACACAAGAGGAATTAAGCAAAGAAAATACCTGCTGGCCCAAAACTGGCTTTCCATCTGCCTACCTCTTGGACTCAGTGCTTGTACAGCCTGTGAGATCCTGCTCCGAGAATCTCCCAGCTACGCTTCATTGGGGATAACCAAGCAAAAGTAATTCTGGCCTACTTTCCCTGCCTGGAGCTCAATGCTGTCAACACTAGAGCAAAAAAAAGAGAGTGAGGGAGAAAAAGAAAAAAAATGATATGGACGAAGAAAGAATGTCAATTTGCATGATTGCATGAGGATCTAAGGGTAGGATTGAGTTGGGGGTGGGGTGGCTGACCACATAATTAGTTTTGTGGGTTGGAAAGTAAGGACCTTCCATCAAAATATTTGGAATAATTTGCTTAATCTTCGTTAAGCATGAGGCTAATACCTGGGCTTGCGCCATGAACATCTGGCCCTATGACTGTGTCATGCGGAAGGTGCCAAAGCTACTTTGGAGATGTGGTGTTTTAATGGAAACCAGTGACAGCGTGGGGTCCTGCCAAACCTCTGGGACATGTAGAAGCTGCCGTTCTTCTCAAAATAAGCATATTAGTTAATGCCGCTTCCTGCGCAATCAGGTTTCCTGCGCTCTGTGCCAAAACCAGACTTGCGCCATGGAACACTTGCATCCCGTGCGCTCGTACTGACAGGATGAAAAATGATATCTGGACTGTGTCAATAAATTCTCAGATCATACATGAACAGTTAGGAAAATTTGCCTCTTTGGTCTATGAGGTCTTATGTTTTGAATTATTTCTGTTAGGCTGAACTATGAGCATGAACTTCTGCACTTGTTCCAGACAAATTCAGAACTAGGTCAAAAGTATTATTAGGCTGAATTTGATTTATTTATTTGTTTATTTATAAAGAGGGCATAAAGGTTTGCATACGAGCGCTTCACCTCAACTAGTCCGAGCATTTGCGTTATGCACCAAGCCAAGGATCTGACTTTAAAGACCCCATGAAATAGCTTGACAAGTGCAGATTTATTTGCTGTATGCACATATTTCCGGTAGAGTGAAACTGTAAAAATTAATTTACAGAGGAATTGATTTTGAACAATAACTAGGCTAATTAAAATAGTAATAACTAAAACAACTAATACATTTTTCCAAGAGAGACCTACTGTGAGCTATTGTTAATCGACTGTATATGCTTTTGTTGGGGCCATCAGCCACATTATTTAAATAATCGTGCTCATCAGTGGAATTCCTTGTGAAATACTAAATTACCCATGATTGTGCCGAGAAATTTCCACCAAATCAGAGAAACACGACAAGCATTTCATGCCAAAAGAGCACTCACTCATACTGTACAAGACGTAAAGCCAGGTTCCCTACGCTCTCAAATTTAAATATTTCAATGCATATTATGAATATTTTGCAATAAATGTAAAATCTTGATTCTACATAATCAACATATTCAAACAAAAGATTTATTTCTTCATCGTTTTTAATTTGATTATGCCATTGCGGTTCTTTCCTTCCATTCCCCAGCTGTTAAGTACACAGTCTTATACTTGTGTCTTTTTGTCCGATTTAATGTATTTATTTATTTATTTATTTTTTGCTTCAATTGAAAATGTGTTGTGTTTCACCTTGTGTCTGGTTGGTTTGGTTCATTGTTCACTGTTAAAAGTATTGAAGTATTGAAAGACTCTTCCTTTTAAAAAAAATAGCCAATAGACTTTAGTTTACATCACAGCCATCACTTTTTTTTTAGTCATCATTGAGTCGACTTAAATTTCCATTTGAATGTGAGAATGTGTGATTTCTGCCACTGTGAATTCACAAACACTTCTTACTAAATAATCGCGCAATTTATAAAAGTTATAAATAACTTTTGAAATGATCAAAGTCCAATTCAAAGTCCACTTGAATCTCAGAGGGCAGCCTTGAATGGGAAAGACGCTTCTGACAGCCATAAACAATGATTTGCTTCTTGTTGTGGACATTGAACATGATTGAATTAGCATAAATGCACAAGTCTGATAATAATGCGTCAACTTTTAGGAGAACAATAGCATATGAATGACTTCAATGGGGGATTGAAGTCTTTTTTTTTGGGTCAGGTGGAGTTGATCCAACTGAAGAAAAAAAAAAATCCCATGATTCATGTTAGGTGTAATAATAGTCTTGCCCTCTCCGTGTATTAAGACGAGATGAGAGAATGAATCATTGGGTCCACTGAGATCATTCGGAGATGTCAGGTTATGTTCATTAAGACATGGAGGGGTGTCCTTGGTGAACCGAACCCCTTTGGCCAGTTTCTTCACTCAGGGACAGATATGGATTGAGCTGGGCAAAGAGGACAGCCAGACATCCCTCGGGTCAGACCCAGCTGCCAAACATGAAAGGTGTGTCTCCACACATGGGTCGTTTGTCTCAGGCAGTTCTCTGGACGCCTCATTGGAGAGAGCAAGGACCTTCATCTCTCACCATCACAGGACCTTACCACAAGGCCCCATGACAGATGACCCATAATTCATTTCAGCGTCACGTTAATGGCCTTGAGTTGTCCGTTGTAATAGGACTCTGTGGGTCTAAATGACAGTGGCTTCAAGAACAGTGCTGGCCGCCCGTTTGTGTATGAAGGTGGTCACTGGTTAGACTGACAAGCTATATAGTTCATATCTCACATTGCTGCGGAAAATCTATCCCAGGATGCTGATAAAAACGTAGTGAAAAAAAATCTATCGAACAAAACAAGAGACATTATAATCATTGTCAAATGTATGCTCTGTTTCGGTTTAGTTTCTGTGGTCCTATTTTCCTTAGTTACCTAGTTTTGCTGCATCCCAATTCACATACTATCCATCCTAAATAGTATTCAACATTAGAATTGGTGTGTCCCAAATCGTAATATGTTGAAATGAGTATTCCAAAGATACCCAGATGGTCTACTTTTTCCAGTTAGAATTAAAGTGCAGATCAATGCACACTCTTACTAATATTTCCCACAACCCACTTCACATTGGATGAGGATTCGATTAGAACGACAAACATGAATAAAAAAAGTGTTAAAAAAAGTTGCGAAGTCTGACAGTTAAGAGGTTTAGATAAAGGTGATTCAGTGATTGATTATCAGTTTCTAACCTGACAAAATATGTATTCAATGTTATCCACATTATATTTCATCTGCAACAACATTGTGAATTTTTGTAAAGATATGTCATTTGATCATATCATTATTTTGCGAATTGCAAACACATGAAAGACCCATGACTGGCAAATCAATGTGCTACTACATTTCTCTCTGAAATGATAGGAATTTAAATTGACTTAAATGTGGAGGATTTTAACCGTGACAAGATGATTGACAAGGCAGTTTAAATGGTGACAATGCACATAACTAAGCAACAGAGTTGTCCATTAAAGACGCAATTGTGATTAAGTTGTACGTCCCAAAGCTTTATATTCTTCTGCTACACACTCAAAAGTGTACTTTTCCCTGACAATTTGATTGGTCTGAACAGCTTTGGTTTGGGCATACTTGCTTGGACCAAGTCCAGACCGAACTTCCCATCCTCAAATGTTGTGGGCAGGGCTAAGTTCGGCTCGCATCCCGGCTACAAGAGGCCAGCTCTACAGAAGACTCTACTGATGTCTCTAATGAGACGCCAGATCAGCATTACGTCACAAAAGTGTTGACTCTGAGGAAGACTGAGAAGGTGCCATCTGGAGTCAGGTCTGCTGTGTTGCTACTTATGTAGAGAGTTCAACATTTTTGGATGCTCTCTTAAAAGGCAGCTGCCAATGAAAGTAGGAGAGAGAAAGGCAGTTCAGGTTTTGGAAGAGAACCATACAAGTTTCTCCTTTCTTGGCCTGCCCTACAGGACATCTAATACATATTCATTTTCATCTAAACATTTGTCTAAAAATCATTGCAAAATCTAGTTCCATGGCCAAAGTACATCATTTCCAGAAATTATGCACCAACACCTACCACATTCATGGACCTCTTCAGTGTTTCAGATGTGGATTTGTTTGTATCTTGGCCCAGAATTTCTAATGACCCGAGGGTGTGATTACATTTGGTAAGCCCCGTCACCTCATTGAGTCCATCCTTTGTTTAGATTCACTGCCCATAAGCAAACAAGATAAACTGCTAATTGAAAATTGCATCAGCTCAAACAGACGCTACGGGCTTTCTTCTCATCACCAATCAATTTTATAACACTTGGCCCAACAGGCCTGTTTTGCACAGCAGGCTAAAGTGCACTAAAGTGAAAGCCTAACTGAAAATTAAGGTTTACGATATGGGATCATCAATCATTTTTGCATCTTGCAGTTAGCCCCTGCAGATAGCCCAACGCATTCTAATCCCAAGGCATCATATACTGACGCTTTTGCCAAAGCGTATACATCCAACACCTCTTAGCCTCAATATAACACGCACAGAGTATGGGTAGGTTTAGGTCTGGGGTAGTGTTAGGGTTACACCACTAGGAGGTGCCCATATTTATCTGTGTCTCATATTGATGCTAAAGGGTGCCATGTGCATTGGATGTATACGCATTGGCAAAAGCGTCAGTATATGACGCCTTGGGATGAGAACGGGCTGGATAGCCACCAAAATACCATTATTTTGCAGGGCTCTAGAGTGCGACCAATTTGGTCACACATGCGACCAATATTTGTAAGGGTGCGACCAAATATTTTCCTAGGTCGCACCAGTGCACCTGTTCTCGCATGATCGCATCCGCTCACTTTCCACAAGCGAGTCTTTTGTTCTCCTTGCACGCATGAAAATGTTCCATGCTGTGTGATACGAAATAAATTGCGACCTGAACGTGAACACCAGAAAATCAGTTACGGCAATCAGCAGCAGAAGAAACAGACGAAACTTTTCGCTAGGTAAAAATATTCTCATATTCAAAAACTAATTCTCATTTTACAAACCCGTTGGGCTATGCTGTTTTCAGTTGATGAATGAATGGAAGATTGTAGCGCGCAACGCGCATCCCATCCAATACATCGCAATAATCTTTGTGATTTGTTACTATTGATATGAAACAAAGTCTCAGATTTCAAATTAGGTCTATTTTCTTACGAAATTCAAAAACATAAATAGTGTATTGACGCTGTGGCGTGAGATCGCTCTGGCTCAGCTCAAGTGAAGCAGCAGCGCGGAGCGCACATGATAATCTCTTCCGCCTTAATAACACCAGTTACAGCGCGAAATAAACATGAACGAGCATCTGAAAGTGTGTTAAAAGATAAGAGTAGCCTACATCTAATCGAAATCTGTATCTTTCACATGGAATAGCTCAATCAGTGTTTTAACCGTGGAAAGACGTCAGACGTCAGTAAAAGGCATGTAAACAATGTAATGTAACGTCACATTTACCTCAGAAAAAACATATCCAGTGACCATAAACTTGTTAGCTAGCTAGAAAAATGAACTCTAGAGGTGCATTTTGCCAAATATATGCACCATATTACAAATTCAATATAATTTTTAACGTTTTTCAATATTTAATGCATATTGTTTGAAAAAATCTGACAAGTTTTTATGCAGCCACTATTTAAATGTTTATATTTCATATAACATTATTATTATAAAAAAATAAGTAAAGGTGTAATTTAAGTGTTTGTGTACAAATCAGGTCATTTTTACCTTCAATATTATAGAAGGGTAATGAAACAGTGGGCTACAACTGACTCCCAGTTTACAGCATTAGTTGAAATTTTGTGTCAATACCCTGCCCTAACTTGAACAATGTAAAAACAGCACTTTAATTTTTTTTAAGATTTATATTTTTAGATACAGTATAATTGTCCTTAAAAAAACAACAAAAAAACTACATCTTATTTTTGTTTAAAAGCATTTACATAATATATATGAATATATGGTGCGTGATAAAAAGGTGACCTTGAAATTGTGGCGTTAAATCCGACGTGAGACGAGGAAAAATTTGAGTGCACCTAAATTTTGTGCTGGTGCACCTAAATAAAAAAGTTAGGCGCACCAGTGCAACCGAGGCAAAAAGTTAGTCTGGAGCCCTGTTTTGTGTCAAATTTTGCAGGGAATAAAGGTCAATTGTGTATTATCAATAGTGTATCAATGTATGAAACACAGCTCACACGGAAGTCACTGTGAAACCAGGCAGCTTCCTGTTGGTCAATACAGCTGTGACCGACTTGAACTCGTTGCGAAATCTGCATGAGGAAATCATTCGCCCTCGCACATTCCTGACTCCTATTGAAATGATTGGATTGCCCATGAAAATTCACCAAACATTAAATGTGACTGCGTCTTTATGGGAGAAAAAAAAAAGCATATTTCTCCATTGATGTAGATCCAAAGTAACCATTTTCAGTGTGTGTTTTTTTAAGCAACAAATAAATGATACATATTTTGTAATATTATTCTAGATGAGCATTAAAAGTGTGAAATTGACATGCATTTTCCCTGTCTGTTTGACATGATAGTCTCTTGTGAATGGCTTCTGTGGCATGTGCCAGCTGAGCAACTGCCAATGAGATGAATGGGAATGCTACAGGGGTTTTTTTTCTCCAGGTAGACCTTCTATGAACTGTGAAGGAGGGTTGCAGAAATCCATTGCAAGAGAATAAAATGCTGCTTGTATCCAAAAAATGTGAGCCTAGGATAGGGGAATAAATGTGGCTCAGAGGTGATCAAATCCAAGGTCTCCATTCAAACGTTCCTCAACATCTATAGTCTGTTATTTTAGCGTATAATGAAATGAAAACTTGCTTCTGTGGTTGTTTTTGATATCATGAGTAGGACGTGGGCTGTCTTCACATGTAACCAATCTGCTCTTCTTGCAGTTTAAGCACACCATGCTTTTCAGATCGCGGTGGAGAAAGCAAGCTCTTATTAGAAAGAGTGGCATTGGTTTTCAGCAGCGTAGGTGGACTCCCACGGTCCATCATATTCAAGCAAGCAGCTCGGATTTGAAGGAGCAATAACGCTTTTTTAAAGCCTCATACATTACATATGCAGGGGAAGATGCTTGGTTTTTATTAGGCCATTAACCGCTCCGGCAATATACACCAGCAGCAGAGAAATGGAGAGATTTCATCAGGCACTTCTACGATGGGGTGGTTTAAATACAGAATACGGTTCATCTAAAATGTATAATATTGACCCGATTGAAAGTGCTTTTTCTTCCAGAATCCTTAGAGATTCACCCCACACAATGCTATTGTACATCTGGATAATAGGGGCCACGTAATCTCAAAATTACACGAGACAGAGATGTAATTATCGTTTTCTACATCTGCAGATTCTTCAGGGGTGTGACACAGCAACCCTTCATACGGAGAATGTCGCTTGCTCACATTATATATGAGAGAAAAAAAAGGCTCCCCTTGCATAATTGATTCAATGAGACTTCTTTGGCCTATAAAAATATTAATATTAATATTCGCAAAGACTTGTTTGTGAAACAATGAGTATTCTAAAAGCTCAGAGGGGAAACCTGGCCTCCGTGGTTCACCCCATTTATGTGAAGGACAATGGCAGTCACGTCGCGCTCCTCCTTTTGTTGGAGAACGAGAGGCTCAGGGGAAGTTCCCTGAGGCGTCCCTCAATCTTTCAGACAGGAAACCATCACAAAAAGCATGTCCCCATGGCGATTCCCATGAAGCTTGAAGACTATTGGCCAGTTATAAATTCAGCCCCAGTCAACCACGTCAGGCCACAATATGAGAAGAAAAGACATGGGGATACCACCATTTCACATAATAATCAAACTGTGCCCTACAGAACAGTGAGACGCCCTTGTTGACATAGAGGTGCTTGACCTATGGTCAAGCTCTGCCAAAGAAAATCCATGCCGGATTAATTCATTCTTTCATTAAGGCATTAATATGAGCCATTTCTGCCGCTAGCGTAATATCAAACCAAAGTGCCACCAAACGTATTATTTTTTATTTTTTTCCCAAATTCCGTTTGTTCCATTTTAATTTCTGGGAATTCATTTTCTTTACCCTTGACTGTTATTTTAGTCATAAAAAGAGTGTGATTTTAAAGTTAATGATTAAAATGTATACAAATAAAATAGGAATGACCTTAAATTTATTGAGGTAATTTACTCAGCAGCCTTTTCAGGACAAATACTGTATGATGCAACATAACACTGCACGCCTCAAGTAACAACAAAATATGGTTGTGAGCTTTAAACTGTCCAGCAAAATAAATTATATTAGTTTATATAAGTTTAAATAAAGTCACACTCTGTCTCTCTCTCGCCCAGTGTCGCTCACGGAGAAACTGAAAGAATACGCTGCGTGTTTTAAATAGTGTTAAAGAAATGAACGAAACGCAATATGTGGCGGCGAATTAGTCAATGTGTGGGAAACACTGCATAAGTCACGTGCAAACTGATTGGCTCGGCAATGACGGCTTTAGCGTTGAGTTTCTTAACTTTTTTGCCAGCGAAAGCGAAACTTTCATTGTTTTGATTTCGTCATTCGAGCTGAAATGACAGGGTGGGGGGTTGTGATTTTCACCAGACATACGTTCTTCTCCCACACAAAAACTGAATTTCAAACCAAATATGTAAAAATTCACGAAATTCCACGTTAATTTGCCAGTTCCGCTATTCCTATCATAGGGCCTTAAATATATGGCCATGTTCTCTGAATATCTGATTGGCCCAATTGCAGATTAGTCATTAAGCCTTTTCCTAGTTCCAAAAATGTACAAAAACACAATTTTATTATGTCCTAAACATTTATTTATTTGTTTGTTTTCAAATATTTTTAATGGAACTAGTTTTGGGTAGGCGTTAAAACATACTTTTGATAAAAGGACATCAAGTGCTCTGACATATTATACTCCACCCAAAAATGTATTTAGAAACGTTGTTGAACACACTGCAAACCCTAGACCAACAGATGCTCAAAGACGGCTCTACATTGGACGATAGTCAGTTACTGGATTGGTGAAATGACATTAAAAGGACCGTTTAAACTGAACTAGGTCTTAACAATATAAATGACGACAAAACACTTCTAGGCAAAAATTAAAACAGGGACAAGCCAAAAATGGCAAAATATTAAAATAACCATTTTAATCAGAAATCATCGGTCAGGAAATTAGCAAGAATTGTACAAATACTGTAGATTAAGTAACTTAGCAGAGAATAGCCTTCCCCAACTTGCAGACAGGTTTTTACAGGAAGAACAGCCAGTGTTGTTCCACTCAATGTTAATGGCTTCAAACAGTTCAAGAGTAGATGAAAAAATGTCTCCCAGTTCATTGAGTTTAATCTGAGACCAAATATTCACCATAGCATTCAAGTCTGGAATCTGACCCAGGCCAAAACATGAGCCGGGTGGACTCAAGCCACTTCGTGGTTGTCTTTAGAGTTGTCTAGTTGAAAAATAGCATCTGATCATTCCTCTTTAGATAACAACTTTTTATTTGTGAAAGCAAGTCATTCTGCAATATTCCCATGCACTCCAAAGCATTAAATGACCTTTCACAGTAAAGTAGCTCACCAATACCAGAAGCTAACAATGACACTCTTGCTCCATGCTTCCCAGTAGTAGAGATGCATATCATATTTCTCACCAGATTTTCGAAGACACTGTTTTGGAGCACCACCATGCACATCATATTTTACTATGATCACTCCACACGCCAAAAACTTAGTTCTGCCTCAGTTTTTTTTTTAAGTTAAGCTAATTTCCTGGCCAATAATTTGTGGTTAAGGCGATTAAAAATGTAGCGTTTAGCCATTTTTGGCGTTCGCCCCAGGCTTGTACACTTCAAACTTGTATTTCATATGCACATGCATATAAATGAACCCAAAACCTTATGCAGGGAAGTCAACATTTGAACGGCATAATCGTCTCCACACAAGTATTTTAACGTCGAAAAATTACACACGTCACCTTTTAAAATGCAGTGCTTTTTCCCCCAGACTTTTACAACCAGCCATAAAGTAGAATTTTATGTACTTTCCAACAGCTTCAGATCAACACACATGAATGCAAATGAGAGAGAACCAGCGGGGAACGTAGATCACAACCGTCGTGTCAGTGTGTGCGTCATAGGAGAGACGGAGGCTGGAGTACTAATCACTGGAACGCAGGCAGTTAACAGCCTGAGAGTCATCAGGAATGACCCGTCTGAAAACTCCATTACCCAGATGGCTCGCTGCTCCACCAGGAGCCTGTAGGGACTAGGAGTAGATGTTGTTTTAGCATTGAATATAAATGTAGAGCTGGGTGGCTCAAAAATGCCTCTGTGATCCAGGGCGTCTATTTCAAAAGTCCGGCATTACGGCTTTGATCCGGCAGCTAGTCTGAGATCTGAGCGCTCGCCTGCAGGTGTACCGCCAAGATCTATGAAACCAGAGGAGAAGCGGGAGGGGGCGCGGCTCACTTCCACACTCCACAGATCCAAAAAACGGAAAACTCGAGAGAGCGCTCTCGTATTTCCAAGCTCTATCTTCCCGCAGTGCAATCAGAATCCTTTAAGAGCAGCCCATCATATATTTACAGAGCTGGACGGAGATGCCTTACCTGGAGGCCTCCGGTGGAGCAGGCAGGAGTTAAATATTAATTGTGAGTGATTCATCGCCTGAAGCCTGGACAGGCCTGCAGCTCAACTCCAGCTGTTGGTTGGCCCTGGTCTCCTTCCAGGCCTGGCAGCCATTGCTTGGCTCGGGCAGCAGAAGCCACACATCAGGGTGTCAGTTGGAGCCAGCAGACTGTGTCACCCATGCTGGGGAGGCAATGAGGCAAAGAAGCCTCCGCCACATGTGCGGGGAGATCCGAGGGCTAATGCTGGGACCCGATCAACTTTAGAACGAGCGGGTGAATCGCAACAAAACTGTCAAGCACTTGTCCAAGTCACATTTCACAGCAAAAAAAAAGTACACTGCAGTTCCCGTTACTGCAATTCTAGCAAGTTTTACTCTATTAATGTAAATAATCGAAGTAAAGATTTGAAGGCAAAAACATTACTATTTAAGTCATTTACAATATAATGAGTGCAGAAAGAACAAATATAAACACTCATTTGTTCCTCTGTCAATATCTCTGTTGAACCAACACGGAAAAGTAAAGATGTGACAGTTCCCCCCACTTTCACTTTCACCTAATTACAGGTATCGAAGAACACTCTTGCAGGGCGGAGCCCCCATCATATTATTTAAGTATTTGTTTATGTTTTTAGGTATTAATGACTTGGTTTTAGCTTTTTTTAGCGTGTTGTAATTGTTGGAGATTGTATTGCAAGATAAATTTCCGTGTACACGGACAATAAAGTTATATCTAATCTACTTTGAAATATATAAACTTTGCAGAGACAGTATGTATGATGGAATAGTTGATGGTACCTAAGAAAAAATAAATATTGGCGGAAATGTCTTGCCCAATCTTTTCCCTTTTTTGTCTATGTATGTATTTTAATGCATAACTGTTGTTATGTTATACGTTTGTGTTAGCAAAACACTAAGGAACAATTTTTGGCAAAATATTAAGGAAAAATGCAATATATATATATATATATATATATATATATATATATATATATATATGTTACTTTTGTAACATGTAAGTCCAGGCTTGTGTCCAGTAAGTTTTTTTTTTTTTTTATGGTGTGGGGAGAAATTAAAACTTGTATTCAACACGGATGCACAGATTGATCATTTATTATGTTACAAAGGCTTTGTATTCAGATAAATGCTAATATATAGTAATATATATATATATATATATATATATATATATATATATATATGTATATATGTGTGTGTGTGTGTGTGTGTGTGTGTATATATATATATATGTAAAACTGATTCATTAGTCACTATGTAAATAAGTAGTAGAAGAATAACAATATATATATATATATATATATATATTTTTTTTTTTTATGGAAAAATAAGAAATACCAGTTTGCATAATGAGCTTTGTTTTG
The DNA here is from genome assembly GCF_016745375.1 of Pimephales promelas. The sequence continues at coordinate 7,947,224 of NW_024121388.1, read as the reverse complement.
TACAGCTAAAAGTAACTGGAAAAAGATAAATCCAGTTAAATATAAATATATACATGTATCCTGTGTTCAGTTACATTTTTTTTTTTTTTTTGGCATTAAGTGATGTGAATGTCATAAATGAGTTTACTTTTGTTAAGTTTGTTTAAACAAAAGACCACATATAAATCATCTTGACAAGGTTTCAATCACAAACACTTTCCGAGCCTACCGTCTGATGCACCTGATATGAATGTATTGGAGGCTGGGATGAATAAGTCATCGTATAGCGCAGCCCCTGAGGGTGAACACCGAGTCTATCCTCCGTCTTGTTGGGTCACGTGATGTGCAGGATGGATCTGTGACAGAGGGAGCAGCCAGACGGTAAGCCCACAGCTGTTCCTTTGGCCTGGACTCAAGACTTAATGTAGCTTGCCCGATTCTTCCACTTGGAGAGAACCAGCCGTATACCAAAAAGACAGTGCTGGATAAGAAGAGAATGAGAACAACACTATATAGTACACCATAAATCATCAAACACACACACTATATTTCACAAAGCAATTCTGTCCTACATAACTTTACAGTGAAATGGACATTTGAAGTACAGGTTTCCTTGCAAACAATCCAGACAGACTCAGTTCTGTTCTCATTCTACAGATCTGGGTAATGGTGGTGTGTACGTATACGTATCATGGCAATTTGCTTCAAAATGATTGGAAGGAGTTTTATGATTGTTTCTTATTCAATGTTGAATGCTAAAAGTAAATCTTGTTACAAAGAATATAATGAAAGTATGGTAACATTTTAGTTTAGAGTTCAATTCTCACAATTAACTAGTTGCTTGTTATTACTGATATTGGCTGTTTCAATACTTATAAAACACATATTAATGCCTTATTCGGCATTACCATATTCTACATCCCTTAATCCTACCCAATACCTAAACGTAACTCTTACTAACTATTAATAAGCAGTATTATGAGTTTATAGAGGCAAAATCATAGTTAATATTTAGTTAATAGTGAAATTGTGAATGAACATATAATTTTTAGAGTAATTTTCATTAAATGAACAGACTATTTAACAATTTCATTCATTCAAGCACTTTATTTGTCCCCAGGGGGAAATTTGAAAATTGTAATGCTCCTCATAGATATTTTTTTAATGATCTTATTTAATTATATTAAGTGAGAAAATTAATGATTATAAAAACTAGTCTAAAGTCTTAAAGGCACACTATGCAAGAATTCCGTTTTTGTCAAACAGCGCCCCCTAGAGTCGCAGTGGAGAACTTGTTTTTAATGTTACTATCGTAAATACCACTCTCGCAGAGCGTCTCTGCACTCACAGCCTGATACGAAGCTGTTATAGCTTGATATGAAGCTGTTATATTAAGGTACAAATCTTGCATAGTGTGCATTTACTGTTTTAAATAAGAGATCTAGAGCTAAAATGTGTTTTTGAACTCAAGCTGAGCGCTCGTGTCCGCTGCGATCAGTGTCATCGATATATAGTGTCTCTCACGCAGTCTTCACTCGGACGCGCTCTTTAATCTATTGCAGTTGTGGAGACTCTCTATTCATTCAGGTGAAATCACTAAATAAAATGCACAAAAACGTGTCCCTGCTTGATATAACTGTAACCACTGATTGTCCATTCAGATTTGATGACCTGAAACCTATGGCACGCTTGGCAAAAGCTCAAACAAAACTTTTGTGGATTGATGCATTTATTTACGCTCATTCTCTTTTCCTTTTCCTAGTCTCTTCTGACCACGTTTTCTTTCATGTTTTCATGTTGTGGTTGATGTGTGTGACGTTGTTGCCGTAAAGCATGTTGTGATTCCTGCGAGATTTGCTCCACTCAAACCTGCATTGCATTGTTTTTTACAGCGGCGTCCCCAAGCTTTACAACCAGGATGATTTACCCTCCTATGAGTTTGTTTACCACTGCAATGAGCTGTTATATTACAGACTGATCTCATGAAGTAGCGCGTGAATGACACGCCAATTCGTTCCATTTTTGGCGTGCTATCAACACGCATAATCGCTTTTCAGCGTGTTTATGAACGCCGTTGAGTTAACGTTATTACTGTATATATAAATATATGACTTACCTCAACCCCGTCCCTAAACCTACCCGTCACTGGGGTTAATGGCATTTATGACTGTTCCCTTAGCATCCCAGGAAAAAAAAGATCGCTCCCCAGATGTAGATCTACATTTTGCTTCGTTTCCCTCGGACATTTGACGGCGTGTACAGTCACGCGGAATGACTCGGACATTAATGGAGTAGACATAGCTCAAAATGTGTAGAGATATCACGCCACTTGACTCGAAAGTGGCGTGTATGTTTACACAAAAGTCATGATGTCATGTTGCATATTAAGATAAAATTCTTGCATAGTGTGCCTTTAATAAACCTACTGGCCAAATATGAAACTCATTCATGATATTCAAATTTATCTGACTTGATGACAATTCTTCACCAAATGATGGGGATCATGAAATATGAAATGCATTAATTCCATACCAGAAGTAGACCAGGGATCTAGATACTGTATGATGGATTTGGGATAAAGGACTTTTCAATCTCAAGATGATAGTATTATTATAAAAATCCCTCTACATGTAAGAGAATAGAGTCCACCACAACTATGATTACGGCACAGAGGAACTACATCGTTGAAATTACTTCCAGAATGATTTTTCAAGCTGATGAACGATAAAAAAAAACTAATCAGACAGCTAATCAGAATCCATCCTGCTTTAAAGAGCTTGAGCATTTAAAGCGGCAGACGGCAAAACTGCAGCTCGCTTATAATAAACAGAACGCTCTTGTGCATTGGTGTGGATGCTAACACAGTTAGCTATAGTTACCATTCTTGGTGTGAACGGGCCTTAAAAAATTAACAAATAACAAACTTATTATTCTTGTTACCAAATCAATGCATTTCACCAACCCCATAAAACAAAGAGGAAAGACATTTGCAGCCTGACAGTCCCATTCACAGGAGCAAAATGACACACTTACTGAACGCCAAACCTCTCTCTTCTCTCTCTAACACCTTTCTCCGATCGTCCGGTCAGCTCATTCTTACAGTACCTCCCACCCGGCTGAGATGGAGAGGGGGGGGGGGGATATCATACAGCATCTTACATTATCAAAAGAAAAAAAAAAGAGCCAGGTCATGAATAATTGAGGAGATCACTTTCGTCTGAGACCGGAGTGAGAGTGCTCTCCTTGGCTTGTACCTCTACACACAGTCTGGAGGCTAATTCACTGGGGATCGTAATTTATGGACAATTGAAGCAGCAGAAACATCTCTTGGAAGGCGACTGGGAGATCCATAGCAACAATCCTTCTGGGCATATTAATCCCCTGCTTTATGTAGTGCTAAGTGTACAATAGTAATCAGTAGTGGAGCACAGGCCGCTGATCATTAAGGGAAAAAGCTATATAAAGAATTCATAATGGGATTAGCCTGCGGCGGGTGGAGTGCGAGAAAAGGGGAGAGCAAGGAGAGCGAGGGAGAGAGAGGAACAAATTAAATCACCCATCAAATTGCACCAAGGAATTTTAATTTACAGGTTAATGTTGAATTGTGTAACTAATCACAGCTAACATTTTCAGTGAACCAGTAAAAAAAAAAAAACTAGCCATTTTACTAGCTTACACTACAGAACTGCACATTGTAATTAGAGAAATCACTCAATCTGCAGGCTGGCCTTTCAGAGCCATCCTCACTTATATGTTTGCTGTACAACTACAATGACTACAATGGCCATACTATAAAAAAAATCATTTCTTTCAAGAATAATAAGCTTGATGGAGCTCAGCCATTTAAAAGTGGGCCTACTTCGATAAATTGTGGTTCTTTCAACTATGTATGTCAATAAAGTTTATTGTGTGATGCTAAGTTGTTGTGGATGGTTACAGAGATGTTGCTATTTGGTTGCGTGGGTGTTCTGGGTAGTAAGGTTTTGTTTTTCTTACTAGTCTAAGGTAGCTATCTTTTTGGAATATCGCAAAAACATTTGCGAATAAAGCATCAAGACAACAAAATTGTCACTTCCTGGGAAATTGGCGAAAAATATCTGTAATTAAAATGGAACATGCTGCAATTTGGGAAGCCACTTGCAGCACAAATGATTTGCATCTCAGATGAAACACAATAAACGCTGTCTTGTTCTCTTGTGTTCGGGGGCTAGTGTTTGGAAATGCAATCATGTGAGACTCTTTTGGGAGGGAATTAAACCAAATCATTAAATATAGGACTAAATTTTTATGCACATCTTTTTTACGCAATATCAGAAAATTTGCATAAAACATAGCTAATGAGATAATGCTCTATTAATTAAAACAACAGCAATAACAACGACAAAAATTCTATTCACTTTGACATGTTTTGGGAAATTCAAGAATGCAGGGTTATTTGTTATCTTGATACCATACATAAGAAAAAAGCCTCATTAAAACTAAAATGGTAACTTTGTTTTACGGGTCCATAATTATGCAGTAGTTAAGCATTAACATCCTGGTTGTTCATGATTAACTGAACCAACAGTACAGTAAAGGCATGTTAGCTATTATTTATGCTGTAGTTAAGCTTTAACAAACCAGTAATTAATAATTAACTGAACATATATTCAGGGAATATTAGTATTATTTACAACTTATCAAACATTTGAAGGATAAATAAGCAGAAATAATACATCAATTAATGGTTGACTGAATGTGTAGAGTGGCACTTTATTTGATACAGTCTACTTTAGACATTCTAACTTTAAGAAACTGTTGGTAGAGGTTATGGCTGGGTTTACGGTTTGGGTAAGTAAAAAAAAACTGACATGTACTTGCAAAGTTACTTATAGTTTGTAGAATAAAGTGTTTTTACATAATGTTATATTTCTGTGATTGGTCATCTATTAGGTAAACTGAACAATATGAATCATTGTTATATACATTGCTAAAATTGAGTTAAAAAGACAATTTTACCCTCTGTTCTTAAGTGAAAAGTATATCATCATTAATTATTCATTTGTATGGCACTCATTAAGTGATGTTCAAGTTTATTCACCAGAATAAGCCAGTAATTATAGCTAAGTTGTCAGTAATACACTACAATTCCTTATGCTTAACTACAAAATAAATAATGTCTAATATTCATTCCCTAATAATTAACTGCTGGTGCTTAACTACCACATAATTATGGACCCTTAAAATAAAATTGCTACCAATAAAGGTATATATATATATATATATACATACACACACACACACACCTTTATTGTAATAATTTATTAAGGATGCACCGATATGAACATTTTACCGATACCGATAACCGATTTATTCGCCGATAAATCTAAATCCGAGCCTGATTACAAAAACAAAAGTCTCAACATTAAGATCTAAGTCCCAAGCACAAAATTGTAATAATGTTCATAATGTTTTTGAAGCGATTCGAATCATATTTGAAGCAATTCAAAACCATCATGGTGAACAGTGCGCATCTGAAGCGTCTCAGTTGAAGAAAATAATACATTATTTATTTGCTTTAATAAGTCTTCCAAATTGTTTTATTGGTCTGAACAATAACAAAAAAATCAACACATATCGCCTGATACCGATACGGTGGCTGATATATTGCACATCCCTACAATTGATATATATATATATATATATATATGGCGCTTTAACACCCCGAAATGCATTTGTATCTGATGTTTGTAAGAAATATTGGTTTACAATGACATATATTTAAAACATTTTTGAAAATGATCAAGGCACGTTCTTAAAACTTTATTTTTTTTATTTCCTTATGTTAAAATCAAACTTTGCAGCATCAAGGGGGTCGCACACCGGACGAGAAGCGCAGCGTCGCGTCGCGCAGTCCCACGTCTTTAAAATTCGAACTATTCTCTATGAGTGTACACACCGACGGCGCCATTCGGCGTATGTCCGCGGCACCCAGTGACGGCTCAGGACCTTGTTCAAAACCCTGCTGCGCCACAGAGTGCCATTTACATGTTTTATATACAATTTAAATTATTTTTGTCTCAAATCAGTGCTGATGGATCCTGACTTCGCCCTATGCTGCAATACACATTTAGTTTTGCATTCATTTACAGAAATCAGCTGCTTGAATGACAATTGCTGATGTTATTGGATTTTTCAGGTGAGATTCTCGATTCATTCAGTTAACGGATGCTCTGAGGTAAAGTTTTCAAACGGCAGACTCAGCAACGATTGTATTTAATTGTACAGTACAATAATAACATAGAACAGACATTATCTTCATTTCATGTCATTAAACATTACAATATTGCTGGCCATACACTGATGTGAAAGTTCGAGTCCGGTGTGCGATACCTGGAGTTGTCCTAGACGCGACGCGGCGCTGCGCTTCTCGTCCTTTACTGTCTTAGTCGGCTCTCATTAAAAATGAAAGACTTCCCGTCGCTTTGTTGCTGCAAATCGCCATCAGTGTAAACACTCCAATGGTACTAGCAATAGTGATGCTCGTATTAGCAAGCACCAATAATAAAAATGATATCCAAAAAGGTTTAAAATCGGGGGGCCTTGTGATTTCATCATCAAATCTATTTCAAATAGGAGACAAAAGTGCTAACATGTGGAATGAGATGAACAGCTCATAAAAAAGCAGTCTGTTCTGTATAGCCTGGGCTGCTTCTTCAGTTGCAATACTGCATTTACAATCAGCTTAAAATTACCCCCACCCCTCTCATCCCCCCTGACATATTCATTTGTGTGATTTTGGCAATGCAATGAAGAGAGAGAGAGAGAGTGGAATATGGGAAAAGAGGAATGGTTCCAAACACAAAAACATTGCACCCTTCAGCAGCCCTGCAATAACTTTAGTCAAGCATTTCCAATTATAATTATATTTTCATCCCTCCCTCAGCCAGAGGAGCTCTTTATCACCGCGGCAGGCAGAGAATTACTTTATTACAGCTACACCTCGTTAGGCTGAGTGCTCCTAATGAAGCAGCCCTGTGATCAGACAGGAATCATGCTGGAGGAAGCCTGCATCATTAGGCCAGCCTTTAATTACTATGATATATGGCCGCCCGCTGCTCTGCTATCACCTTCCCTTTTAAAGTGACCCCAGCACAAACTCCAAGTAGTGTACAGAACACATATGCGCAGAATAAATGACCACTCGCACATCAGGAATGAGATGAAATCCCATCCCGTTCTCATCCTTTAGCGTCACATAGAACACTATATGACAAAACGGTGCTATACTACACACATGGCACCCTTTATCGTTAATATAACACGCGAACCCAAGGTGTCATAAATCCTTTCGCGTAATATGAGACTACCCTACCCTACCCCACACCTAAACCTAACCATCACAGCGCGCGTTATATTAACGATAACGGGTGCCATGTGCGTAGTATAGCGCCGTTTTGTCATATAGCGTTCTATATGACGCTAAAGCATGAGAATGCGTTGGAAATCCTAATGGAAAATGTGACGCTGCTGGGCAGTATAATGCCTGGTTCAGATTACACGATTTTTTTTTCTGTTACGATAGTCACTGTGTCAGATTACGCGATTTTTGGCTCCTAAAATGACTATAAGTTACTTCCTAACCAGTCATCGCATGCCGTGTTTAACGGCGCGTGATGTCATCGAGAAAGCCAAACTCGTAGCGAGTGAGTTCCTGGATTGCTCGGCATTGCCTTTTCAGCGTGAGAAATACACGGTGTGGCGTGTGAGTGTGTGAACTGGTTGAATTGCGTGTGTCTCACGGCCATTGCGTGAGACTTGAGAACCCTGCTCGAAGAGGACAGTATGGGCTGTCAATCCTCCAAAGAGAACTTGAGGTAAAATATTGTTTTCTTATATATTTTTACTTCTAGTTTTAACGTTAGCACCATCGCCACTCTTTGGTTTTGTCTTTTTTTTAAATGTTGTGTACGGAAAAGCTTGTGCTCCTATTGGTCAACCTTGTACATGTGACGGAACCGTCGTGGACGACCGTTAAAAAAATAAAACATGCTGGTCTTTTTGTCGTGATGCCGTGAAGCATCTGAGACGCGACGTAGGTTGTCGCCCACTATGACACACTATACGAGATGATACGATCGAATCTTGCGTCGCGACGACCGTTGTCGTTTAAGAATCCCCACGACACCCTACGTCAAACTGATCGTGGCAAAATCGGGCTAAAATCGTGTAATCTGAACCAGGCATAAGCCATTTAAATCTGATATATAGACTGGTAGAGAAAATATATGTGTATAATGTGGTATATACATTATGAATGGCTGGTGTTATTAAAGGTTGATCTTTGAAATCAACCCAAACACACCCTTCCGTGTGACCACATTGACCACAAAAATGTTAATAGTAGTGTATTTATGATTATTTAAAGCGTGATCTGCATATCATGGCACTTATTGAAAGTGACTGAAAACCAAACACTGGTCATGTCTAGGCTAAATGTCACTTTTTGTCTTGTTTTTTTCTTTTTTTTCTCTGAAAGGCCGTCTATTTCTTTAAGCATCATTAACTGTAATTCTCATGAGCTAAAGATTAGATCTTACAAAGCAAGTTGCGTCCAGTTCACGGAGCATCTTTTGCAAATTAAGAGCATTTCCTTAATTCGTGTTAGTTTTCTTACAAAAAAGAAGTCTAGTTCATGAGGTTAAGAAAGGTTTTAAAATAAGTGTTGCTAGTAACATTGCTAAGTGGACCTGAACAGAAGAACTGCACTTTGATATGCAAACGAAACATTTGCACGTAGGCAGGTATAGCTCATTATTAAATCACACAAATGGGACGTGAGATTGGGGTGGCTTTTACTTAATGACTTCTAAAAGGCTCCTGTGAAGAAGAAAAAATACCTGCATTTTAGAGCAAAGCTCCATAGCGGTGTAGCAGCACTCTGAGCACCTGAATTAAATATGAAATATTCAACAAGATGGAGGAAGAATTTGAGGTTTATTATTTAGGCCAGCGGGGACTAATTGCGTTAATGCAATACGAGAGTTGATCTTAAGTTTCCACTGCTCTGAGACACTCTTGAGCTACCTGGGCTGCGCATTAGCTGAAATGGCCCTATCCCGGCCAGGCCTGTACATTAAAGGTAGACATTAATTACTTTTTAATTTGTGGAAGCTTCTCAAACTCGTACATTTTTAAAGGCAGGCTCTTTACCTGCGCTGATTCTCAGGGAGAGGGTTTTTACAGTACGCGTGTGCTTTCACAGCTGAAGTTTGGGAAATACAGTGGAAAGTCACTTATGATTCTGAAATGAGAGTTTGGTGTACTTCTGATTTCAGAATCATAAGTGACTTTCCAATGTATTTGCCAAACTTCAGTGGTTCTTGGAATTGAGAAACTGCCCTTAAATTGGTGGCAGATAAGAGAGATGCCAAGGCTTTGGAACCACTGAAACATGATATAAGCCTATAACTCAGTGCTTCCCTGGAGACTTTTTACATCTCTCTTATCAGACACCAATTTAAGGGCTGGTTCTCAATTCCAAGAACGCAAACAACGGACTTTGTTTTCAATGAGACCGGTTTTGCCAGGCTTCCTTGAAATAACACACTCGGAAGGACGCGAGGACACAGAACGCCTTTGTGAGATTTGAGATGTGCTGCAATATTTTTGCTTATACTACAGGGCTGTTGAATGCTTGATTCTGATTGGTTGTGCAATTATTGTCAGGGAAACGCACGGCTAAAGTAGTTTCAGGCAGGTTTGACCGCATTACAGTTCCATTTCACTGCGCATAGTTAGCTATAATAACGGAAAATAGGAGACAATTCATAACAAGAAAAAACATGCAGCCCCATGCGCTTGAACTGCAATTTTCGATGTCTAACTTCACAATCAATGGACGCATACAGTTTAATTTTAATAAATAAAGAATGTAGTCCTATCTATAACAGGCTAAATAGAAAATTAAACTGAATAGGCTATATAAATAAATTGATAGTCCTGCTGCACGGATTTTCGTAATTACTCCAGATAATATAACAATTCAATAATTATTGATAGGCTTACTTATTAAAAGGGCTTTGTGTGTTTCATTTATTGGGTTATCTACTGTCAATTATAGAAAACAAGAATGAACGAATTAATTAAAACTAATTTATTTAATAAATAAATAATAATATTGACGCACATGCTTTTCTGTCTCATTATTTCAACATCTCTCTCTCT